>BGPR01019507.1:0-12246 GCA_013235015.1 Araneus ventricosus
CTGTGGGGATAAACCTCGCTGGACTGATTTGAACAATTTTTATTTCATATGAAAGATTATGACCCTCAGATATGTCATCAATGGTCGCATGCCTCACAACACACTCCACTTTCGAAATATATCGCAAAATAAAACTTTGGCAGATTCCCCCAGCCTCTACAACAGCCAACTTTGAAGAATAGCAACTGGATATTAATATTTATTCAAAGAAAATGAACACCACAGATATTAAGAGAGAAGGCGGCTAGTAAATTTTTAATTTACATTTAGCACATAGAACGCCGTCTCTTACCCCCATACCCGTGAGCATTTCAGTCACTGAACGGTTTGATGGGAAAGGCTCGGGAATTTTATTTAAGACAAAAAAACAACACAAAAAAGACAAAAAAAAATACAAAAAAGACAAAAAATAATACAAAAAAGACAAAAAAAAATAATACAAAAAAGACAAAAAAAATAATACAAAAAAGACAAAAAAATAATACAAAAAAGACAAAAAAAACCAGATATTTACATTGTGTACAGCACAGAAATTTACACTAATACACAATTATTTCGTATTTTTTTAGGGTGGTTGTGGGATGTCTTGTCATTTGGAGCTTGTTTAATGAGCTCTCTGGAAAGTTGAAGGCTAGGGATGTCGGAAGAGATATCTGTTTCCACTGACGAATTTCACTATCCTATGAACTTTTTTCCTGGAAATGAGGATATTGGCGACAATTTGCACTGAACAGGTCATGGACCTTTTATTTCATATTTATACCGTTTTGACTTATCCAACTCATCTTTATGTGTCTATGACTCTATGACACTATGCTTTTAGCTGCGATGTAACATTAAAATTTCATTAAACCAGTTAAATGGTTTATTTTCCTTCCTGTCTAATTAGATGACGCCATCTGTTTGGGAATGTGAGGGCGTTTGGATTCAACTAAGATTTGATAGAACACTTGGGAATTGGGATATTTATGGATTCCATGCAATAATTGTCTCGAATTGTAACGTCTATGAATGATTTAAATCTGATTTAAACCTTTCAAAATATGATAATTAGATACACGTACAACGTACGGGAAAATCAGCTAAGTGGTTGACTAAACCAAATTTTAAATTTGAATGATTTAATAATGTCTTGAAAAAGGAAAGTTCCACTCTCAGGATCAGGAAATGAAATTTCAGGTGAGGTTATTATCCGGTTGCTGAAGGCGAAGTTCTCCCCTCTGCTAATTTAGTATTTAGACTGAGCTCATTGTGATTATTTGTCTTTTAACTGACCTCTTCTTGTGGTCTTCAGAAATTTGTTGCTTTTGTTTCTTGCTGTCTTCTTCTTACCGATTCTAATTTATGTATTGAAACAATTTATCATTTTTTTGTTCATCATTATACTTCCTATGGACATTTTTAAGCTTATTAGCATTTAGTTTTTGTGTTGAAGTGTTTTGTTTGCTTTCTCTCGTGCATTTTAATAAAATTTGAATCAATTTGTTCATTCAAGTATGCGTTGTTATTAGTCTATGTCATTTGTAAATATGTTCTTTTATGTGTCTTTACCTGTGTTGTTCTTTTGCGCGTTTTCTGCTGCCACCAAGGCTGTGTTTTTCCCTGTGGTCATTTGTAATTTAATCCACTAATATTTATTTATAACCCATCCCGAACCGCTTACCCATAAGGTATGGAGCGTTTTAACGGTCGACGGGAAAGAGTACAAAACAAAAGTGTTGAATTGTATATACATATACAAAATAAAAATATATATGTTATTAAAAATGCAATCAACAGAAATAATGATATATAGTATACATGAGACAGACATATACAATGAGAAATTCAAACCACATACACCAACTACAGACCGATTCGTGGGGAAACCACAACAAAAACAACTTAAAGTATAACTAAACAAATGTATAAAAGTGATTTAAATTTAAATGCAAATTCAAGATAAATTTTTTAAAAATTCGAAAAGAAGTCTTTATTTCAGGAGTTAAAAAAATTATGCTGCAGTTAAAGAATTGCAAATCTGCTTTGCGAATTCAATTACTTAAAAATTCTTTTCAAAAACTGAGAATTTTTTTCCCAAAGATAATATATGAAAATGTGATAATTCCTCACATATTCTTTTCCCAGGAAGCAATTTTTTCTGCTCTAAAACTTTAGAGTTGAGCCGGCTCCTATGGTAGGTGTACACATAATTGCTTGGCTCAGGATGGCAAGTTTATCGTGGCCCCGGCGGAATTACACAGTAAAACTTTCGTAGAATCTAGCCTCGAATTCGCGATCCTCCGCCTCTACCACCAGACAGCCGCGGTCCGCATACTTTTCAGAGATCTCATATATCATATACATCAACCATATAATGGAAGCTTAGTTTCGTTTAATTAGATTAGCTTCCCACCTGGGGGCACCACGAGTTTGTGGATGAGAAGCCGCCGTATAAGTAAGCGGGTTCTCACTCCTGGTTGTGGCTACAATGATGATGGTGTGCTCTTAGGGCCCATCATCGATGACGGGTCGCCGTATATGCCTTTCGTAATGGGGGCTATAATGTGGGCCACAATGTCCTATTCTTGTCGTGGCAACCGGTTATTCATTTGTTCCCTTATGGCTTAGCGCTCAGCCGGGGTGATTCTGTGTGATCCCCGTTTTGAAGTTACGTTACTGCTATTTTTGTACCACCTTCATAATTTTAAACTATGTTCTGAAGACGACATCGGAACCTTCCGTCTGTCTCTAATCTTACGAACCCCTTCAGCTAAAAGACATTTGGCCCTTTCTGGATGTAACGTGCTCTAGGCCCTATACACATCGGTTCTTCCGTGCAGTTGGGCCTCGAATCGGCGCCGCTCTGACCTCGAAGCAGTGAAATTAACACGAGACAAGTTTGAGAAGCTTCTTCAGCAAACTGAGAAGACATAACTTAGACTATTCAGGTATTCCAATTTCAAAAAGGTGTTATTTTACATGAAGAGGAACAAAGATTGTAATGGAACGTGGTATCGCATACGGCGATTAGTCAGTGAAAATTCCGAAAATATAAGTGTCTCAAAAATGTCTAGTTTCAGAATAATTAAATGCATCGTTTTCGTTCATTAGGATGGCAAGGCTTCCCTCATTTCAAGAACTTTCATATTTTTACAGCCTTCGTCTTTGAAACTTGCATATTTGGAGTGAAATTTTATGAGGAAACATTTGTTTTTTGGATTCTGGTCACTCCTATTGTTATTGTTGAGGCAAAATTTTCCGTTTTGCTATCGATCGAGGTAATAATAAGGTGTAAATGCGCACTTCATTTAGTACGTTTTGAGAATCATTAGTTATGAGATATTTGAAGTTATCACACATTTCTAATTTGAGTCAAAGACTTTTAGAAACCTGAGGGAGTCAATTCCCTCTGTTTACTCGCATTGTATCCGCTATACTCTCTCTACTAAATATGGTGCATTTTTTTTGTTTTAGCTCCGTTTTATAGTGAAGAGAATCACGCATGCAAAATTCTGCGCCTGTTCCACTTCATTGTTTGAGTACAAACTTTCATACAGGTCTGGAGGCCGCGGTGGCCTAGTGGTAAGGTCTCGGCTTTGGGGCCGGAGGGCTCCAGGTTCGAGACCCAATTCCACTGAAGATCCGTCGTGTATGGGGCCTGTTGCACGTTAAATCATACGTAGTGGCCAAACGTCCTCCCGTTGGTGTGGCGTGGAAGTTTGGAGAGGGGGGTGCCAGCTCAGGTGTCGTCCTCGTCATCTGACCGTGGTTCAAAATTACGAGGTCCGTCCCAAAATAGCCCTCGTGTTGCTTCAAAACGGGACGTTAATATAACTAACTAATTCATACAGGTCTATAATTTTGGCGTAAAATCATATATTAAAATTCATTCATCAAGCTGTTTGCGTACTGCTTTCTCATACACATGAACAGACAGACCAATAGACGATCAGCGTTGATGGATTTAGTTCACACACTTTATACATATCTATAGTTTTCTTGGTAATGTGTTGGCTTCTCGATTGACATTCTTAAGACTTCTTTTTAAGACTAAACAAACATTTATTAGAACACTAAAACACAACTATTACATTTCGTATCTGCGTACAACCTAACATCGTTCAACCGTACTCGTAATCGTACTCGTCTCGTCTCTCATTTTTAAATCAAATTCAAAGTAGTCAACATCTGGCTATTGCCACTTATCTGGTATCATACACTGTTATAACAATAAATAAGTTGCAGTCATGCTTTTGTCAGGCATAAATATTAAACATGCTTACAAATGATTTACACAAAATTTCACTATCTAAATGTAGGTGTTTTTATGTTATCGTGTGCAGGTGTATAAAGGCACATGGACTGTTCATTGAAGGAATTTAATGCAAATCTAAAATTTTAGTATTAAGACTACATACCAAATATCATTCATCTAATCCTACGATTCTTGACCTATCTTGCTCACAGAGAGACTGTCAGGCATTAAAATTTTGAAATCGAATTTTATTATAATTACACTAGCCGTTGCACCCGCGACTCCGCTCGCGTTTATCTGACTAATCCCTACTGATAATACCTAATTAAGTACTACTTTAAAAGTTTCGAATAAAGAACACTTTTGGTCTGCTCCTTTGGAACATACATGTAAATATTGCTTGGAGTTCTCATTCCAGAACATGCCATGGGAGAAACAAACTTGGTAATGGCAGATTTGTTTGGCATAGTACACTCATGCCAAATGATAAGTTGGCAATTTGTTTTGGACAATCGCCTTATCAGACTTTTTGCTTATATTGAATATAGGATTCTCAGTGTGAGCTAAGACCAGAGGTAACTGTAAGTCTGATAGCTATTCTTGATGGAGAAGCGGAGCAACTATATGACATTTAAATTGAATTTCAGTAAGTATCAAATTAAATAAAAAATGTTGTTTCAGTTTTACACGAGACTTCAAGTAAGAGAGGGGTTCACCGTCATCTTCAGCAATCAAATTCCCCATTACTTCATAAGCTGTTAGCTGATGTTTTGTTAGTCAAGGTTTAATTATTCCCATCAAATCTTTAAAACAATCACATCGTAGTTTGTAAAATGAAACAAATCTCTGTCCAAAGCATCATTTGTTGACTTGCAGACTTGGGTAATACACGCCATAACAACCTTTTCACACTAATTCATATACATCTTAATATCAACTGCTACTAAAAACCAACAATTACGAAATTCAGCAACACTCAAATAATCATTCACTACACAAGGGATGCAACGTGCTCACGATTGATTGTCAACGTGAAACATTTTGGAAATATTTTCGGTTGAGTTCCTATTTTTGTGAAAATATGTATAAAATGTGTGTTTGGTTTAAATTTTGCGATCCGCATTCGCACCTTACTATATTTAAAGCCTTGATATCCAAATGATGTGACAAGCAGTGAGTAACAGGGAAAAGTATTCCTGAATTCTAGATACTACGAAGGTAAAAAGAGACCAACAATTTGTAGCTAGAAAATTTAAAGTTAAAAGGAAATGAAAGTGGAATTGTCCAAAGAAGGCAAAAAAATTTTGACATTAACAAAAGCATTTGAGATATTAAAAAGTGAAATAGGTTTAAAACGACAAAAAAACATTATAAATCGTGTTTCAAATAATTTTGAAAAGTGATTAAAAAACAAAGAAATTGTGATATGGAAGTGGAACAGGTATTGACGAGAAGCTAATTTTTTTCTTTTAAGATGATTAAACATTAACTTTTGTGTGATGCTATGTTCTGAAGTTAATGCGGGAAAACGTTAAAAATTACCCTTTTTGCTGCAGCTAGCAGCGTTTTAACAACGCAGTTAAGTTTTGCAGCGTAGAAGAATAGTAAGTGAAATATAAATATTACGAAGGTAAAAAGAAACAGAGGACATAAACTTGTAGTTAAAAAATGCAAAGGTGAATGGAAATTTCTTTTTTGTCCATTGATGCGTTTTAAAAACCAATCCAAAAACCTTAAATTTAAACATTTTAAACTTAAGAGCATATGAATTATCCGATTATCGAGTGTGCACTCGACGATTTAAAAGCAATTTGGCCGAATTTAAATTTTGTTTATATATTTCTAAATCTAAGAAGCTAAAATCGAGCGATTAAAAAATCAAATATCCACAGAAAACAACTGAAGCTTAACATTGGTAAAAGCGGGCAGAACAGCGAAATATAAAAATTTGAAGAGCTTGAATCGCGTGTTCACATAACCAATGATAATGTGGAAATATCCTCAGAAATAAACTTAACTTTAAGCCGCGTGTGATTTAACAGAGAAATATAAAACTGTGTAACTATTTAATCTCTCGCGTGCTTTTGCATTTTGAAAGATATTGCAATAAATAGAAGCAAACAAAAGTACTTACAAATTCTGTTTAAATTAATTTTCAAACTTAATTTAAAATTAGAGAAAAAGTTGTACGGAAATGGAACAGAGATCACTGAAAAGCGAATTTTTTTTTAAATTTTAAGATGGTGTGAAAATAGTTTCTGGGCCATGATAGGTTTCAAAGTTATGGCGGATAATCGTTAAACCTTTTACCCCCCCCCCTTTGGGTGGAGCAAGCAAATTTTTAATTGCGTAATTAATCCTTCTAGGTGCTAAGAAACATATGTGCCAAATTTCTTTCTAATCCGTCAAGAGGGGTGGAATTGTATAAGGTTCAAACACAAAAACAAACAAACAGACACTGAATTTCATTCATATAGATTATTTTCTTATTATATATTTCATATACATGAAAGGAGAAAAGTACAAGATAAATAAAAATAATGTTAGCACATAATCTTAAATATGAATCATTCAGTTAACGGTTTCTTTTATTTTTCTTAACTCAAATCGTGAAATCATTTTTAGTACTTGAGCAACAGCATTTTAAATATTAATAATTATAATAATAAATGCATTAGAAGGACGACTTAAGAATGAAAGAATTTTGTTTATGTATTCAGCATTTGAATTCATTTGTAATGACCAATCAAAGAAATTACAGATATAAAAGTGTTTGATTGAAATATACGCCTTTTAACAGCTTTATTATGAAATTTAAATTATCCTCTAAAACTACTGATTAGTCTTTCTATTTGTCATTGCATTAAAATATAAAAAGATGCATCACAATGTTTGCCTATTGTCGAGATTTAGTTGATTGAGATATTCATCAACCAATAACAAAAAAAAATCTGTATATGTATGTTATAAAAATACTGGTATAAAACCTTTAGCTAAGTGCAGTAATCCCATTCTTGAATTACGGTTAGTCAATGTTTTAATTTATTTTTACTTTCAAGAAAATAAAAAGAAGATAATCACTATAAAGTGATTCGATTATTTTTCAGGTACCACACAACACGAACTTTGTTTAAAAACTTTCTGTGTATAACATTTTGTAACCTAGCTCGCTGTAGGCTCTACCATATTTCTTTCTACCTGTATGGAGATAACATGTAATGATGCTCCTGAGACGCCTTGAGAAAATGGTTCTTTCAGGATAAAAAATTCTCGCTTTACTCCAGACATTTTAATTCTGCTTATTTATATTTGTATGTAAAAAAATGCATCTATTCCAAATTCAAATCAATTGATGAAATAGCTAATTTATTTATTATCATGTTTTGCATTCTTTAAATAATGAATGATAATATCGCAAGATTCTTTTCCTAGCATTTCAAAAACTCTCAAAGTGGTTAGAATTATTAGTGAGTACTAACTAGTTGACAGAATATAAAGCCCCGATTTAAATAAAAATCTGTAAGTATTTGAAGGAAAGAAACCAGAATGCAGATAAAATTTTTATTTAACTAATTTTCACAATCCTAAGTTACAGTTGGTCCATTTACCAGATGGCCTTTCCAAGACCAACTCCGTAACCATAACCTCCATAACCGAATTTTCCGACCCCCAGACCGTAGGGAGCTCCTAAAAGGGGTGCAGCTAAACCATGCCCAGCAACAAGTCCTCCACCGAGAGCGTAGGGTCCAGCAGCGTAGGGGGCGGCGACAGCAAGGGGAGCAGCAGCAATGGCTGGTGCAGCTGGGGCTACGTGGTTGATTGCTGTTTTCTGGGTTGAGACGGTGGCAACTGCAGGGACGGCAACGAGTGCTTTTCCGAGGACGGGAGCGCCCCATCCGTAGGGTCCAACGAGGGATGCATGGGCGGCTGCGAGAGCAACGCAGAAGATGACAATCTGAAATAAAATGTTGCAATGAATAAATCTGTAATCTTTAACTGTTATCTTTTAGTGTTATTACTTTCAATTTGAATGAAAAGTCGTGAAAGTGTGTGACATTAACAGAATTGCATTCTTATTTTGTGTTTTCTTTCCAGCAAGAAAAAAAATCCGTTTAAATTTTGTGGTGTGTGAATGAAAACGGAAATAAAACTTTCTTCAATTGAAATAAAAATAAAATGAAAATAAAGGCTTGTATTTGCTTTCCACGACTTTCATAAATGAAGGTTTTTTTTCGTTGATTCCGAGTGAGGAGTTTGGAAGAAGGAACTGTGATCTCAGATTTCGCTCACTTCAGTCTGATAACGTCTCATCATTAGAACATCAGTCCAAAAAGGCATTCATCTATTTGATGGAATTTAATCTAATTAAACTTCTGAAATGGAATTGTCAGCGAAAGGATTTTTTTTATCAAATCTATGTTGCATTCACTTGGATAGTTAGTTGTACTTTTAATATTTGCATTATTTTAAACATATTTAGTGTGTGAATGGGACACAATAGTATCTAGTGCTAAGATCATTCTATCAATAGTATTAGGATTAAGAACATTCTCAATAGTATTAGGCTTCTTCTTCTTCTTAGTTCAAAATATGGTGAACATTTACTTTAAATTTTCAAGTTTTTTCTAACATTTTCACAATAAAAAATATTGATTATTGAATTGCATAAGCATTAAAAATGTAACTAAAAAGCACATATAAGAATTTTTAAATGTGCTTCTAGAAAAAAAGTTCTGGTTTTAAGGATAACAAAAAAGTATAAAATATTGTTCTTCTGTTGAAAGCAAAAATGCATAATGTATGGCTCGTTAAAAAATTCGAAGGTAAACTGTACTAAAAAGAACTTTAAATACTTTTTAAAGGATAAAGAACTGTTTGGAAAGCCGATTTTAATCGCGCCAATAGTCATTATAGTTTTCCTGATAAGGTGCATAATGATTTAAATTCTATAGTTAAGGTATTGCAATAATTTTTAACATTTTGCCTTGATTTAAGTTATGATTTTCATAATTTTATCATCGTTTTCTGCAATAGTTTATTCGTAATCGTTTGATTTTAAGATTGAATCTAAGCGGAATCGCAAATCTCCTCTTGAAACTATGTTTTGGTTAGCACAGGAAAGTGCTGCTCATTTTTAAAACCTTTGAAAGAAAAGTTATAAGGTCTGTTTAAAATACCTGTGCAGCTACATAATCAGGTTATATATTATTAGCAGAAAACTATCCATCGTGATAAAACAGGACAGGAAGTAATTAGAAAATAGAGAATTTAGTTTAATTTTAACTATTATAACATCGTTTTTTGAAGTAACACGAGATTATTTAGAACGGACTCCGTAATTTTCAACCATGATCTGATGACGAGGACGACACCTGAGTTAGCACTACCCTCTCCAAACTTCTGCACCATGCCAGCGAGAGGACGTTTGACCTTCGACCTTAGATGTATTAGATGCACCAGCCCCACATATGAGACGAATATTTGGATTCGATCTAAAAACTTTTCGATATAGAGGACCGTGCCAGCAGGCCACTGCGGCCCAATCCCAGTAGCCCACATATATTATGCAATATAGTTTGCTATCGTACAATATTCGGAATATAAAATATTGATGTATAATACAGTATAATATTTTATAATATCGAAGAATATCATACTATATCATACGGCATGTTGTGTTACCTGGGAAGAGATGAGACAGATTAGTCCACGTTTGGAGTGATATCCTAATCGTTTATTGGTAAAGTAGGAGTACCAGTCTGTACGATGAGGGAAAATTTGAACTTGTAGAGTTTCTATATGCGTTGATAAGATAAGCTAGATGATTTGATCTAACAGATTATCTCCCAAAGGGAAATGAAATTTTAACGCTTTCATTTCATTTAGCACGTCAGAAGTATCAATTATACGCAAGGGAAATGTATCTGCTAGTACAGTATTTGTACTGTTCGAAAAGAAACGGTTACACTAGGTGGTTCGTATGTATAGCACTTTCTTTACTTATAATAATGTTTACTAGCCATGAATAATAAATAAGACGATGTTTAAATTATACTAGCTTTGTTGAACCAGAATAATAAGAATTTTTAAATTTAAAATTTAACATTAGCATAAGTTTTGATAAATTCATAAGAGCATTTTCTCTAGTCAGATACTTTGAACAAAATGTAGCTACTCACCTTAGCGAGCATGGTGAAGGAGGTTTTGGGGTTTTTAGATGCTGTTGCTAATGAAGAAAGTGTTTGCAACTATGGCTTTTATAGTACTTCGGAATATTGTAAATAAATAAAGTAGTAAACAATCGTAGCGAATGAAGTCGTACAACAAAGCCCACCGACCTACAAAGAAGAAGGTGGGGTCAATCACCGAGATTTTTTTACTACCTCCGCCCAGTATCGAAGGTGAAGTGACACGGGGACTTGAAAAAAACTGGTTGGCTAATTTGTACCAAATATCTCAAAGTGTTGCCTGATTTGAGTGATAAGAGTTTTCAAGGTTTCTGGCTTTAATGCTAAAAAAACAATACACTTAAAACTTAACTTTTCTTTAACATATTCTGAAATAAAGGCTTTAAAGCTGTAATTTTTTAACGCTACAATGTGTCTGAAATCACAATTCTTTGTTTCATGGGGGTTTGTTTCATCTTTTTCTCCTCTCTGTGAATATTTTCGGTGTATTAGCAGATATTTTAGTTTTTAATTTAGTTATGATTTTGAGGTTTCAACTCGTGTGTGTGTGTGTGCATTATTTGATTTCGATGCGCTAATTTTAAAAAAACGAGTCATTAGTTTATTGTCAAAGTAATAGGTATATATTAATAGGTATATAAACAACAAGATATTTCTGGTTTTTCTTTCTGGAATAGACTCAAAATATTTTTTAAAATTGAGTGAAAATAACACTCGTGACATTTCGAAAGAATATTTACCAGAAATTCAATACTACAGATGTAAATTTATATATTATGTTGAGTATTCAATCCCATAATTTTAAAAATCACATAAAGCATATTCAGCAAATTTATGAATATAAATATCGCAACGTTGGATTAATGAAAGCATCCATCCTGTTGATTTGAATTAGAAAATAATACTCTAAGTTAAAATTCTCAAAATTATTGAATTTTTACTATTTTATAATAATATTAAGAAATTTTAGAATTTTTTAGATTTATTCAGTTAAAAAAATCATCTCTTTTAATTAGAAAGCATTATACTACTATTGTATGTTTTTAAAGTGTCAAAAATTAGGATGGATTTTCAACATTGTAATTACTATAAAGTTTCAGACATAAAACTAAGTCTTTTGAGAATCATGCTATCCTGAGACATGGACATAATGTTCTTTATTCCATATAAGCCTAGTTAGGATATGAAAATCTCTTGTTTTGCAGTAGAACTTCATTGTTTAACCTCATATTCAGAATACGATAAAACAGCAGGGATACCTTGCTTCTGGAAACAATGACTCTCCTGTAACTATGAATCCAGCATCATCGCCCTCCCTGCAAGCAATTATCATAAATTACTAGAAGTAACAGAAAACACAACTGGGAATAAATAGCTAACAAATAACACTAATTTATTGCTGCTCTTAAATTTTGTTCCAGTATCCACGAAATAATAATTGTAGCTGATATTATTATAAAGCAATAAATTATACAATACATACATCCCTGTTAGTCATTGTCTCGCTGATATTTTCATTGCATTAGATGATTTCAAATCTTCGAAACATTCACAAAATGCTTAGCATTCTTAATTGTTGTCTTTTATAAAACATTCGGATTCTGGACGACCCGACAACCTCATCGTTTCAATTAATTTTACAAAGGATAATCATAATTTTGCTTTGCACATGAATATAATATTTCATTTAATAAATGTGAAACTTTTAAAACTTACTTGAAACTTCTATACTAAATTTCCTGTTCTAGAAAGCTTCTTTCTATGCTATTTGAAAACACCAAAAATATGTACCAATTCAAGATATTCTCACTTGCTCAATTT
>BGPR01019507.1:17246-29162 GCA_013235015.1 Araneus ventricosus
AAGGACTCTTAAAAAGCAAATTTGCAACTATAATTTCTTTTGTAAAAATTTAAATGAGATCAACAATACACACTGTTTTTGTTTTGAAGAAGAATATAAGGACTTTATTGATAAGGATAGGGGGCACATTATCACTGGTAACTTGAATATTATTAAATCAAATTCTCTTAGAGATATTATGTTAAAGGGAACTAAATTTAGGTTAAGGAATAGAGTTAGTCAAATTAGAAAGGTGAATTCCATTAATCGAGACTTAGATGTTTTTATTGCAAATATTGCCAGGAAATATCATTGGCCCATTGAAGGATTTGGTGAATGGAAGCAGAGAATCCTAATGGAAGCAAAAAATAGAATTAATAATAATAAAAGCAAAATTTCTAATAGAGGCATTTTCTTCAACGAGCATCTTAAAAAAGAAATTGAAATTTTAAAAGGGAAATTTATTATTACATCAGTTGATAAGGCAGGAAATAATTTTTGCATTATGTGTAAACTTCACTTCAAGGAAATAATGCTTAATGAATATAATTCAAATAATACGTATCAATTAATAAAATTTGGCAAAAAAGAACTTGACAAAAGAATGTTAGCACTTGCTAAAAAAACTAAAATTAAAACCAGTAATTTAAATTATCCTTACCTTTTTCCCACTATAAAATTTCATAAAAATCCCTTAAAATTTAGATTTGTTACTTGTAGCACTGGTAGTTATAATTATTATTTTGGTAAAGTCTTCTTTAAATTTCTAAAAATTATTCTTAACAAAATCAAAGAGGAAGAGAGCTTCATTATTGACAATAACACTAAAATTTTGGACTTTATCAAAGAAAATAAAAAAATTAGTAGCATTCATACATTTGATTTTGAAAATCTTTTTACTAGCCTCTCACATAATAAATTAATTGAAGTGTGCTCTAATTTATTTGATACTAGCTGTTACCCGCGACTTCGTGCGCGAAGAATTTGAATTGCTACTTTTTTTAAATTTACGAATGTAAATGTTTCGTTATATATAGAAAGGGGAAGTCAAAAGTTCTGACGGTTGATAATACATAATTGGACGACTAATTTAATTCTCTGTTACTGTAAATTACATCATTGTACTCAATGGTATCATCTGCTCTTTGGAATATATCATCCACCATGCTATATGTCATCTGCTTCTACTGTTTAAAAGAATACATAAGACAAAATATACCTTCCTATTATAAAAACTCTGACAACCATATCATATACGTCAATGGACGATCCTGGTTTGTTTATTTTGGATTCATAGACCGTTTTCCGGTAACCTTCCGATTTAAGCAATCGCCAAATCTATTTGGCAACTGTATCAAGCGCCAAGCTGGAAATAAAGGTGAATTAGTTCAAAGTCTAACCGTTGCCTAGCAACGGAGTAGCTATAAATATTCGTTATTTCAAAATCGTCTGCACGCATTTTAAAGTTTTGGAACTTTTAAAAATTAATAACAATCGAAGGGAAAATGTCAGAGAAATAAAATTAGTATCATTGAAAAGGTAAAAATTTGAACTTTAAGATGGTATAAAAATATTTTTTGTCGGACAGTTTGCTCCGAAGTTACGGCGGAAAAACGATTTCGGTTATTTTCTAATTAACTGACTGTTTAATTAACTTTGGGACTTGGAAAAGTTCATAAGTGTCTTCCCCTTCTCTTAAATAATAAGTGTACAAAATTTGGTTGAAAACCGTCCATTGGTTTAGGAGGAGATGTGGAACATAGCCACATACATACCCACCCACATACCCACAATGACTTTTATTTATATTAAGATATACCTTAATACTGATTTAATTGATAAAAACAAATGGTTAGAAATGTGCAGGGTTAATATTTGTGAAAATTATCTCTTTAATGGAATTAACTACTTTAAGCAGGTTCTTGGTATTCCTATGGGTTGTTGTTTTTCAAGTGCACTAGCCGATTTATTTCTCCACTCATTTGAGAGGGATTTAATTAAAAATGAAATTGTTTATGGTTTTCGTTTCATTGATGACCTTTTAGTCTTTAATCATAATAATGTTAACTCCATTTTTAGTTGCTATCCAAAAGAACTCAAATTAAATAAAACTAATAATGAATTAAACAAATGTAATTTTTTGGATCTAGAAATTGAAATCGGGAATTCAGATATTTTGGTTGGAATATGTGACAAAAGAAAGGAATTTAATTTTAAGGCTATTTCACTTTGCAACTTTCAGACAAATCTTGATTTTAAAATTATTAAGAACTCTATTTATTCTCAAATTAATAGGATTAAACACATCTGTAATAACCACTCTTCTTTAGTCAAAGCCCTAGGTGATTTAAATAATAACTTAAAGGATAACGGATTCCCTTTTTGTTTCCTTAAAACTTGATTTTTTAAAATTAGTTTTTGTTCTCCTGAGAAATAGTTCAAATTTTTATTCATAGATGGAGCTATTGGATAGCTTCTAGATCGTTGTTTGTTTTGTATCTATTGCGTCACTTTTCTGATTGGCTTGCTTCTGAAAGAAGGTAAATTTTTATCTCTTTCTTTTGATTATGGATTTAAAAAAATTTTGGATTTATGTTCTTTATTTGGTGGCCGGACAAGATTCAGACCACAGGAAGGAATAAATTTTGACTTTTTGTCGTTCCTTTCCGCAGAAAATCTTGTTCCTTTTTGAACTAAAAATGGCGTGTGGTTTCTGATGAGTGAGCCATTTTAGTTCCTTTTCATTTTGAATAATTTCTTAACAAATTGTTCTAAGTATTGGTAAATTTTGGTTTCTCTATAGTTCTGGTTGTATTTTTTTAAAAAATTTCTGTTGAAGCAATTACTTTTTGTTGCTGCGTTTGCACGCAAAAACGTCTATTGTTTTCATTATTTTTCATTTTATCATTGTTTTCTTTTAATTTGTTTTCTTTTAATTTAAATTTCTTTTATTTGTTTTTGTATTTCGTTAGATTTGGCTGCATATGCGCCTTTCTATTTAATGCAAAATATGTTATTGTTTTTTATTTTAATCAAAATTTAATTAATTAATTTTGCTAAATTTTAAGAATTATAACTATATATATATATATATATATATATATATATATATATATATATATGCAATATATGTTTTTTACTTATAACATGCACATTTTCATACAAATGATACGAAACTTACAAAACACTCGAAAATATGTTATAGAAGTATTTTTTTAAAAATTGAAGTAAATACGTTGAATATTAGAGGAAATATGAGTATTTGTACTAAAGAATTTTTTACAACGCATGTGCCAGACTAGAGTAATGTTTCTTAGATAACTTCAAAGTCAAATATATAGTGCAATTTACTTAAAAAATTCCAGAAAAATACCGTTAACATTCAAAAATATGTCGGCATTTAAGTGAGGTGAATTTCAATTTCTTGTTAAGAGAAGCTAAATGGTGATGGTTTTTGCATAAACTGATATTTTTAAAACTTAAATCTTCGGATGGTTATCGACGAAATGCAATTTCAAAATTGTATTTTATTTATAAGTATACATGGGTATTCAGGATATTCAACTTTCCTAAAATTCTATGTTACTGTTTGACGATTCAAGTTTCGAAAATATCAGTTTGTGTAAAAACCCTCATCACTTAGCTTCTCTGAAAGAGAAATTGAAATTCACCTCACTGAAATACCGACATCATTCTGAATTTTAAAAGCATTCAACTGAAATTTTTAAAAACTTGCTCTATATATCTGGCTTTGAGGTTATAAAAGGAAATTTACGCTACGTCTCGCACATGCGCAATAAAGAATTATTTAGTACTAATACTCATATATTCTTTAATATTCAACGTATTCACTTCAAATTTTAATAAAAAATTTTTCCTGTAGCATATGATGAGTTGTCTGTAAGTTTCGTATTATTTGAATGAATACACTTCATATTATAAGCAAAAAACACGCTTGTAAATTTGGGAGTTTTAAAAGAAACCTCCATATCTCCCGGAATATCAATTCTATTTTTACGAAACTGCATGCAATCAATGTGCGAAGCAAACAAATCCATTAAAGAATGTTTCAAATCATTATCAACTTTCTGTGAAAAAGGGTGAGCCGACATCTCTTTTCGTCTTCATAAATTTGTGGTTGGTCCCCTAAATGCCCTCGTGACTGAATCTTTAGTGTAAAATGCGTGCGATACTCGATTGTATGTTACACGATTCTCCACAACTGATTTCGAACCATAGTTTTCGTATTAATTCCAAATTTCTCGCATTTTACGAAACGAACCTTAATTTTTGCACACCAGTGTATACGAATGTTATTTGGTATGCTTTCTTAACGTCAGAATTGTTAGCATGTATGAAATTGTGGACCCAATCGGTGAAAGTAAGAGTTCCAAATGCATACTAGATTCTCCTCAGTATGAGACGAATCTAAACACTAAAAGCTTCGAAATGCATATGGAAAAGTCAACGACAGAACATTCCTCTTGTTAAAAATTAAATGTATTCATTCACATTTCTGACGTAATTTATTATTTTAGATTAAGCTTATTTGTCTTCGGATGGCGTGTTATTTGCAGTAATATTCTATACATTAATAATTATTTAGAGCCTTTAAAGCTGTTGCCTCATGATAATAATGTGTGACCATAATTTTTAAAATTTTATATGATGTGTGAGTCACGAGTTTAATAAAATTATCTCCCAGTGATTGCCTTACTAACGAGGATATTGTCAAGGGGAAGAACATAACAAAAATGAAAAACCGAACTATACTGCCGTCTTAAGGTATCCGAACACGTTCGAAAGTCGATTTTCGACCAAAATTCCATTTTTTTATTTTTTGATGTTTTCGATAGTTCATTCATTTACCTTTCTAAAACATATTTACTTTTGTCGGTACGTTAATTAGAAGATGAGATATTAATTGTTTTATAACAAACCGAAAACCGGAAGTGGGCGTTTAATTAGCCGAAAGTTGTCATTTAAAGGGACAGAAACCTGTCAAAAATTCTTTTAAACTCCTTTTCTGCAAGCTAATATGATGTCAGTATATTTTTAGGAATTCTTTTTAAAGTTTAGATACATAATTTGACCTCGTGGAAAAACTAAAATTTGATTTTTCTCAAAATTAGATTTTATGCATATTTTTCGAACTTCAAACATGATAACTCAAGATATTATCATTCGATTGTTCTGAAATTTTGTCAACACATTCTTCAAATGTTTCTCTAGTGAATGTACTAGAATAATGTATATTGTAACAATATTTTTTAAATTATGGTCTTTTATTTGAAAAATGACATAGAAAATTTGCTGAAAATCTTATAATGATTGTTCGATTAGCTCTAAAATTTTTATTTATTCAAAGAATGTTAAGATTCTAGTACAAGCACTAGTCCATAGTATGTAGTTTATTTTAGTATTAGTTTTATTTGAATTATTACAAAAGTTTGACCTGTAGCATGTTTGAAGTTTTGGGGAATTTCCTCTAAAAAGCAGCAGAAATTCAAGAAATTGTAAATTTATAATAATTTATACTCAAAAATCATACGCTAATATTAATCTTTATTAAATTCGAATCTAAAAAACATATTTTGGTGTTTCTATTTCACAATTTAAGAAAAAAGTGCTCCGAACGTGTTCGGATACCTTAAGCCTAAAAGGCGAACTATGCCTTTTGGCTATGAACATTTTAGTAAATGCACATTGCGCTAGTTTTTTTAGATACTTATTTTTTCTTTAGTGGTTTTCTACTATTCCTTAATAAGATACGGTCTTATTGCTTAGGAATAATGTCGGGCAGCTCGCAAACATTACTAGAATAAATCAGAAAACTTAAAAAATTGAGATACGCCTTTTGAGCTTACGAGGGCAGATAGAACAACATGTTGAATCTCACCAGTAACAAAGTGGATTATAGCATGAACCGGAAAAAAAATATATTATGGATTACATTTTCAGTTATTGCTCTTAATCCGCAATATTTGACAACTGAGAGACCATCATATAATTCGGCAACAAAAAGAAAGTTCATTGAGGTTGGACTAGGAGACACTCTAGGCTTTCCTTCGAACGAAACGTAAATCCGGGCCAATTTCATCTGAAATCTTTCCAGGATGGCAAACTACACCCTATATGTTGAAGCAAAATGAAAAATAAATGCTTCTAACTCAGATACTCAAAGGTCGTTTTGGCAGCCAGATATCACACTTCCCTTTATCATAAGACGTGACCCGAGTACATTACTAGATATACTATAGCAACTGGAATTAGAAACACCACAACCTATTGATATCAATTCTCTTGGAGAACGAAAACAATTCGAAAACAAACAGGACTCAAGTTTTGCAGATTTTCAAATATGGCGATGTTTTGCAAATCTCAACAGCAATCAAACAGTCCTTGAAATATCAAATATTTGTTAGCTAATCTATTTATTCCGAAATATAATGCTAAAATATGAAACATGACTTGAAGTAGTCTGTTTTCTTAATTCTGCTCTTACCTAATATAATCTGCTGTTAATTAGATATATATTTTTGAAGCATGACGTTTCGATGTAAAGCTTTGATATTTATCAAAATAGTAATGACGTGCAGATGCGAATTTCAGTTGGTTTGTTTCGAGACTCATCAGTTGATATGATATTTGACATTGTGAGATTTTAAATCGTGGTAAACAATTTTATAAAACATCAGGAGTGTTCTACCCTCAACTTTCTCGTATACCTACAGAGTATGGCTAATCTTATGTTTAGATTCGCATGCGTTTTGAAAATGTTCCATTTGACCTTATAAAAAAAGATTCGATAAAGATATGCGGGATACACACTTTAAAAGTAGTTCAATAACTAATTTCGCAACCGTTAGAGATAGGCATACACTTCCAATAGAAAAAATACTACTTTAAATGACGTAAAGAATTATAATTTTCTATGGTGAAAAACTACTAAGACTAAATTTTAATCATTCCTCTACTCCTATTAGTCAAATTTAGTAAAATATACTTTACAACATTTTAAGCATATAAAGTTCCAGTCTTCTGCGACTAAAACTGCCCGAGTTATGGAGTTTTGGATTTCAAACTTTTAAACCAATCTGTGGCCACAACGAGCTACTCTCTGAATGCAGGATCTTCCTTTAGGCGACCATTGAAATGGTCTTAAATCGTATGAAACAGCAATATTCAAAGTTTCACAACTCTGTCGATTTTAGTCGCAGAAAGTTTTTTTTTTTGTTTAAAATGTGTGTCAAGATTATTTTACTAAAAATGATTAATAGATACTGCATAAAAATTTAGACTTCGTATTTTTTCAGCAGTATATATATATAACTGAATAAGAGTAAAATATGATTCGTTACGTGCTTTAAAGAATTTTCCTATGGAAGTGTATGTATATCTCTAACCGGCTTAGGAATTAGCTAATGGGTCACGATTAGACTGGACACCCTGTGTAATGCTTGTGGAAAGATATTACTAATTGCGTTTGTAAGTTAAAAAATTCTCATACAAATGAAATAGACAGAGCAATAGTCAATCAAACCTTTAAAGGAATTAGCCCAAAATTTAAAACAGATAGGGGTGAGTGGGGTAAAACAGGATACTCTTGATTCTGGAGCAATTATTTTTTAGTAAACATATACTGAATTACACTCTACTAGTCAAGAAAAGGGAACAGTCATAGTGGCGTGTTGTAGCTGTTGAATTCACTACGTCTGTGAAGGTTTATTTGTTTTAAGACGTCAACTCTGTAATGTTCGTTTCATTTTAAACTATCCTTACTTCAAAAACATTACAGTTATAAAAACTATATTTATTCCAGCTTATTATACGTTTACTAAGGATTTATACCTTATCAAACAATACGGATTTACTCCAATTTTTGAGCGGTTTTATTTCATTTTTTTATAACTTCTGCAATCGGGGTTAAATTGGGTACTCCAATTTGCGTAAGACCGGGACAGTCAATATTGGTAATTCCTCCGATGAAGACGATAAAAACACATCAGACGTTTATTGTTTAACTTTTAATGATGTATTTTCTAATTTAAATAAATGAGAAGTGTTAATCCTTTGTAAAAACTGTCTTCGCTGTGCCCACGAAAGCTGCAGTGGCGCGGAGGAAGAAGACGACTGCTTTACATGTGAATTTTGCAACTAATATTCTTAAATTGTCATTTAAAAAATAAATGACTGTTACTTTTTCACTGAAAATCGAGTTTTACTAATTTCCCATAAAGTGAGCATGTGTACCTGGCTTTACCCTTCTAGTGGGGTAAAACCAGGTAGTGTGACTTTTTTTAAAAAATATCATCGGTAAAAAAAGTAATAAAACTATGACTTCTTCTGAAAAATATATTGTACTCCGATAAACAATGAAAATGTCAATAACATTTGATAAGTTCTATGTATAATGGTTAAGCTCCAATAGGCCTTTGAGTCTTAGGTACCCGGTTTTACCTCACTTTCCCTATATAATTTCTTGTTAAATATATATAACAAGTTTAATCAATCTTGTCCGGTGGCGCGTTAGTGTTATCGCGTTCACATGTACAGGGACATAGAGACAGACGGACTATTAACGGACGGATTTCGACTAAAATTTATACATAACTAAAATTATCTCGTCCTCGAATAACTTCGTTATGTGACGTTAAAGATTGATCCACGAATATATTTAACTACATAAGTAGGTTGCATGTCCTGTGTAATGTCTTAGAAATAAAAACTGGGCTTTTAAAATATCACAAGACATTAATTTACAGACACCAGACGATACAAATTAACATTTAACATAAAAAAACAAATTTAGAATAATAAAATATTTCATGAGTTTATCAAAATTAAATTAACCCAAAATCGACTCAAAATCAATTAAATTCAGTCCGTTACATAAAATTATAATTTTGCTGACATACTAAAGTTTAAAATATAGCATCTTAGCCTAATTTAGGCAATTTGCAATCATTCTCGCGGCTCCAGCAGAAACACACACTTCAGAACAACCTTCTCGGCGAAAGGAGCGAAAGTCTTCTTCGTTTCCTTTGGGGAAGAAAGATTAGTTCCGCTTTCTTCTCGGCCCTAGAGGGGTGGGCTAGAGCGGAATATAGCGGGCAGGACGGTACACCTGTTTGTAACTTTATTGCTATTTCAATCAATTTAAGAACTTACAGGACAACTATGATACATAAGTGTGTCCAAGTATTTTTTTAAAAATTGATTGCTACTTTAACTTATTTACAGATAACAACAACAAAATATTTTTTTTTTTAATTTAATGTATGAGTGAGACATATCATTGATGAGAGGTTAATAAATCGGATCATCCGACTGGGAGACATCTGATATATATGGATGAGAAGTTACCGGATAAATAAGCAGGTTCTCGCTTCGCTGGTGGATAAAATAATGGTGGTGTTGACTGGTTAACGGGTCGTACCTCTGTCTGAGGGGTCGTCGCATGTGCTTGCTCTTAATGGCTATTATGCGTCGCCGCAGAACACGAATTTACTATTTACGGCTGCCGAGTTATTCAATGTTCCTGGGACTATAGCGGGATTTTATCATTTTTGGTTATGACAATGGATCTGTTCGATAAAGCGACGATCAATGAAGTTGTATTATAAGATATTTTATTACTCAACAAAGGTGAAAATATAAAATGTATTGATTAGTTGCTAAGATAAGCAAGGAAATAATAAAACATCGGGATCCAAAGGTTCCTGTAAAAGATTATTGATGAGATGAATGCTGATTGTGTAACATATAAATTTCCAAAAAATGAATTTTGAGAGTAAAAAACGTTTTACTAGTTACGAACAGAAATGCGCGAAAACATGAGTCGATAGTTATCTGTGTTTAGCATACAATAACAGTGAGTTATCCATTATTAAATTAGAACAAAAAATTAGCGGCTTATTGCTTACATCTGAAATGTGTGCAAATTCTCAATCTTTCAAAGTCGTCCTTGCGCCAGTTCTCCGTCTTTCAAGCATAGTCTGTTTCAGAAATGCTTGCTCTAAATGCTTATGTCTGGTTATTAGGCAATAGTTAATATATTCAAAGGCACCTTGCAAGCCGATATGATCACTTTTCTGTTTTTCTGAGAGAGATTCTAAGTAAGAATGGAAAGAGAAGAAAGATAATTGATAACGAAATAGATTTACCAAAAAGATTTCCATAAAATAAGTAGTTGACCGTTATTCCGGAATTTTCTACCCTCCGTCTCTATATGGTGAAATATTCTATGCGGTTTCCTTACAAATGCAATTTCTGTGATTTTTATTTATTGCTGGAATAAAGGTATGCATATTTTTATCCGATCTAAGTTAAATTAATCACTCCGTTCAGTGAAATTAAGTAATACATTTATTTGTGCGCGCGCTATTATGAATAAAATTAAAAATGAATTTGAAATTATTTTGCGAATATAGAATAAAAATTACATGACTATATTGGCATCATTGAATAATTTTTCTAAATAAAGTTTAATAGAAGGAAAACTATTTTTCTGTTAATGAATCTGAAATTACCGGCAGAAAACATCATAACGTTAACATCAAAATGATAGGTAATGAATGATAGGTAAATAAAACAAATACAATTTTCCGTCTTTTAGAACACTTTTATGTGTGCCATTCTAGAATATTTTGTTGCGTAAAACCTAGGAAAAATTACTTTTCACACAAATTATGAGTGACTTTCTTAGGTAAGAGAATGAGAAAACCAAAAAAAAAAAAAGAGAACACTTTAGATTTTTTCGTATGCTATGATAGATATTTATTTACTTATTTTTCAGCAAGATATATGTTATTTGTATTTTATTTTGGATCTGATTAGTTTTATAAAATAAATATTGGCTTTTTTACACTTTGTAAGAATGATCATTGCATTAGATCATTTTTGGAGTGTTTCATAATTTCCAAATAGGGTGTAAGAGAAAAGAATTTTATAATCCTATCGTTTATTCAAATAGAACATTGAGAAAGTGGTGGAGAGTGATTCCCATGAAACATGACACAATCATTCAGTTAACCCGGTTATTTATTTTTTGTTTTTGAAGTGTAAAAAATTTCTTCTCATTATTCACATCTCATTTACTCTATATTACTTACCATTAAAGCCTCGTTAAGACGCATTACGATAATGATTAAAATCGCGAAAAAGAAGCATTTTTGGAGTTTTTTTCTCTTTCACAATTTGAATTATTTGTATTTTCAGAAAAAATTATTTAAGAACTCAAGATATGCATTTAGAGAATAAGATTGGGCAAATGCACAAAAATGTTGAAGGGCAATGATTCGTATGAGTTAAGCCTTTAAGAAAATAAAAAGCATTTAAATCGTTAATATATGATATAAGAAAATTTTAAAAAATTAGGAATATTTCCTTAGAGTCATATTCAGTGTCACATAAAAGTTAATCCCGTACTGGATTCTAAGATTTCTTTAAAAAAGCTTTCATCTCTTGAACATTTAAAGGTTTTTATTTAAGTCCATTTCATACGAAACATTTATCAAATACAGTGATACCTCGAGATACGAGTGCCCTGACATACGAGTTATTTGAGATACGAGCGCTGTCGAGCAGCGAAGTTTTCTTTTGAAATACGAGCGACATTTGAGATACGAGGAACGGTACGGTGTATGTACACTTTATAAAACCAGTTTTTTTTTTACTTTACATTCTCTTTTATTATGTTTATATACAATATTTGTCATTTATAAATACATTTTTCTTATTCAAAAACACTTAACAAAAACAATTAGGGGTAGCATTTTTGGGGCTGTAACGGATTAACATAATGGCATTTCAATTAATTTCAATGGGAAAAATTGCTTTGAGATACGAGCAAATTGACATACGAGCAAGGTTACGGAACGAATTAAATTCGTATCTCGAGGTATCACTGTACAAATAAGAGGAGTTAGAATTAAG
>BGPR01019508.1:0-29162 GCA_013235015.1 Araneus ventricosus
AGGACTCCGATTTCTCGCCAGCTCTATACCTGGCGTAAACGCTATTCGCTAGCGAGAAGTGTTGTTTCGATATCAGAACTTATCAAATTTTCATTTAAAATGGAGACTGCTAAGAAGTTAATGGACCTTATGCATGTGACGTCACATCCTCCGACACGTGACCTGCCGGAGGCAGCCATTGGTCAGTCTTAAACAGCTGACTCAGGACTGCTTTTATTTCTGAGTCGCTTATAGGTCGATCGTTTTGTCTATTCCTCCACAGCTGTTTTTTTATACTCTCGAACGCAAACGGTGAATAAGTTCCATTGTGTTTTGAAAGGGTTTATCGGGATAAATGTAATCCATTTGACCAATCTGAAGAAGAATTTATCAATTACTTTAGATTTTTTAAAAAAGTAGTTAAATCTTTTATCGAATTTAAATAATTTAATCTAATAATTTAATACGACAATCTAAAGTAATTAAATCTTTAAAAGTAGTTAAATCCTTTACTACTCCATCAAGATAGTCAATAATGATAGTTGATAATTAGCTAAGATCAATTGCATTTAAAGATTTAATTACTTAATATTTTCTTATTAAATTAAATTAGGGTAACATTTTAACATTTTTTTAACATTGAGTGTGGAATGACTTTCCTCATTCCGCATATATCTTTACAATTTTTTTATTTGGGTTTTAATTCAAAGAAATTTGTCAAATATTTACACAGTAATTGCAAAATCTGACAATAAAAGAATTTTTCTTGTTCCTTGATAAAGATGTAATTTTTTTAATGTTGTGAAAACTTGCTGAATTTAATAACTTTTTTTCATGTTTTATTTTCTTATGTAATTGGAAAAATAAACAAATGGTTTGTAATATTAAATTATAAGATTTATTGATTTTAAAATAATTGGCATGGAAAAAAGTTTATTACTTTTCCTCTCTAGAAAACTGGTAAAATTGCATCAATATATTGAAAAAAAGACTGTAATTTATGTTTTATAAATGTATAATATTATTATAAATGTATATTTTGTAAAAGATAAATGGTTTACTCCCCCCTTAACAATGGACTTATGAAAGCAAGAAAGATGCATTATAATGCATCTTATAAGAGCAGAAGTTAAATGTTCCCGCCTCTTACCCTTGGTGTCTTTTGAAAAGATGCGATCAACTTTCCCACTTAAAGTTTGAGGATATTTTTCAAAATAATCCAACATAATTTCGAATTGGGAAGCAAATGTACGCTTCGCCATAGTTCCTTTGGCGATTCAAAACTCGAACTGAATCTGAAACCATAAACAAAAATATCGCAGACGATCACTTGATTTGCTGCGCGCGCATCAGAAATACGTCACTTCCTAGCGTAAAGCGAGATGTTCGAAACGACCGAGGTACGAGAATCAGAATCCCCTTCTTTCGGTCGAGAAAAAGCCATTAGCGTCCCGCGGTCGAAAGGCGAAACGCTCCCAACCCAACCGGGGTAAGAGAATAGGCCTGTTAAAGTTTTACTCTTGTTTAACTCTGGGATACTAACATAAACATCGCACGTGAGCAAAAGTGCCGTGGTTTCACTCGTACTAGTCACACATGAATTGCACTGCGTACTTTTTGAAATATGCTCCTGAACACCGTTATTGTCATTACTTTCTATTTTATAACGGATTAGCGGGTGATGTGGTAAACCACAGAAACAATTTCTGAATCTGCAATACCTCGAACTACACTCCGGAGATAAACATTTAAAGCATAAACTATTAGTCTCTACAAAAGTTACTTTATCACTCAATGAAAGTCGCCTAAACTTGGAACAACTGGACAACAAATGAGTCTCAGTCTTACACAATTTATACCTCAGATTCCTCGCACTAAATTAATAAACGTTTGATATAGCTTTATTGTTATAATTACGGTATCTATAACTTGACATTTCATTTCTCCCATCCCGGAAACTAGAATACGACTTCGCGCATACGGCCTCGACCTTTTGTTTACCTCTATAAGCTAAATAGGTATCATAGGTATCATTCTCTACCCGAAACCTGAGATCTGAACCACTTCTCCTTTTTTATCGCCATGTAAGTTTTCACTTCACGATCCAGTTCCCCGTTAAGCTTATAGTGATTTAAAGTCTTTAACCGCTCTCAAATTACAATAGTATTCGAAATTAGCCCTTAATCGCGACGCAAATTGCACATAATTTTCCGTTGGACATTTCTGTGCGTTGCGGAACTGATTCAAACACTCCCAAGGGGTATTCTGAAACTCCGTCAAGACCCTAGTTTTAAGTTTATCGTAATTCGCAATGTCTTTCTCAGTGACATAAACCATTAAGTTGGAAATCCGGTAGCCCAATAAATTGCACAAAATATCCGCCTTAAAACTGACTGGCACATTCTAAGACGATATATTCCTAAAAGCTTTTCCAATAACTGGAAGAACAAATTAAAGGACTCTGCCCTGGAGGGTACGGGAATAGTTAATGTCTTGACACTTTTAGTTAAATTCTCAATGTTTTGACTCCATGCATCTAAATCACCCTGATCCTTTGTGGAATCCCTCTTACCATTTTGTAACTCTACTTGCTTCTCTAACTGTGCCAATTTTATCCGTTCCAGTTTACAACACTCTCCCCCCCTTCATTTTCTTATCCTCCATTACACCATGAATTACACTTTGAACGAATTCTGGCTCATCCCTAAACACTTCACTAACCTCGATCAAATTTCTTAGATGAACAAATTTTAGATCAAGTCAATCTCCTCAGCCAACAACACCAATTCATCTGTTGTGTTAAAACAAAATATTCTTTCTCTCGCCTTAGATATTCGCCATGTTTCGAAAAGCACTTTGGCCTGATGTGCCCCCTCCGCTCGGAATTCCTAGAAATTGAAAGGCTTGCCTCCGACGCTCTCGAAATTTCTCTGACGTAATTGACCTTTTGACCAATCGTTGATGAGTTTTTAGGAGTCTTTTGCGGAGTTTATATGTGGCGTTGCGAGGGCAGTGGGTAGACGAAGGATGGACTAGTGACGGGTAAGAACGACAGAGAGAAAAGTAAAAACATGTAGTTCTCCAGAAGTAAATTTTTTGCATGCCTGGGGAAGGGGGAGGGTCTGAGGCCTGTCCCTCGCGGACAATGCGTCAATGGATTCTAAATATTTTGGAGGGATAGAACAGTCCCGATTAATGAACTTTGAATTCGGTTATATTTTTGAAACGATTATCTGCAAGGATGATCATAAGCGCCTATTGTGGAAAAAAAATAGATTCTCCCTTTTTTCGGCGTATTGAAGTAAATATTAAAATAGACTGTGTGATGTCATAGAGAAGAAGCAGCGAATGCTTCTGAATGTGTTCCAGCAGAGACTGCATCCATTTCGCCTGTTAGGAAAGATGAGCTTGGAGGATGAAATGCGCTCTTAAAGAAAGTGAGGCTCCTATCGCTGTCCTGAGGTGGTGATACGTTTTCAACAATTGCTGACTTCGTGAAATGATTGGAATTGGCGACGTTTTCGTGAGATCTGCGGCTATCGCCTTCTGAATACAATTCCTTGGGTTTCACATCCATAGTTCTATTGAGCGATGGAAGGATGATACATCTTCAAACAAATTTTGGACATCTCGACTGATCTTTTGTACCAAAACCGGATTGAGCAAAATCTACGAATCTGTGACGGACGTCCCTTCATATTCCAATATACTGTTCAGAGCTCGAATTCCTACCAGAGTCGTCATTCTTCATTTTTATAAGTTAAGTGTCCCTATCTTTATCATCATTCAATGACTGTTTTATAGGGAGTGATATGGAACATGAACCCAACCTTTATTTTTATTCAATGGCTGAGTTAAAGGAAGAGTTTATTAAGCACCAAACTCGTGAATTCTAAATGAGAAATATCAGTTTAAAAAATTACAAAAAAACTAATATCATGGTAAATTTATGATTAAGAGTGTTCCTATGGTTTTATGCTGAGTGTAAGCATGCTTTTTAAGTTTCATTCATAATATTGAATTTTTGTGATGAGAAGGTGATTGTTCGAATTAAATCTTGGTTGGTATCTACAAGTTGGAACACACCGATTTCATCGCCAATCTGGTTACATGAGGAATCGAGCGGATTAGTTTCATTGGCAACCCATCGGCTAGATTGCTTACGTCATGGCAAGCGTTTTGCGTGATTTGAGTTGTTTACATACAACGCGGATTTTTAAATAACTTAAAATATTTATTAAATATTTAATTAAATAATAAAATGTATTTTAATTAGTATGATTTCAATTAGTAAATAAATGACAAATAGAACGTGGGTTTATTTATTATATATATATTTTACCGATCATATAATTGAGAGATTTTTTCTTTGCCTTGTAATAAAAATTGTTTGCATGGAATTTTTGAAGTTGTACTTGTTTTGAACGCTACTAAGGGAAAATGTTCTGCTGCTCCATTAGAGTAATTAAAAGAAACTAATTCCGTACATTCACTAAGCTAGCGAAGCTACTAGGAGCCCACTTTGCTGAAAGCGAAGCCGCTGATGTTTTTTTAAGTTAAAAAAATTTGCCCGGTGGCCACTTCAGATGCCGCAGGCATCACGAGGGCTATTTTTCCTGCTTCATTAGAATAATTAAATGTAACAGATTCCGTACATTCAATGAGCTAGGAAAGCTAGTAGTTCTGTTGAAATTCTACATTTAAAACGGGAGATAGTGCAACGACAAACCACAAACGCAATGGGTTCGAAAAAAGATTAAACGATTAACTTTTAACTGGGACCGATGCACGTTTGTTTACCATATTGCTTTGGCGACTTGGCGCAATGGCGCCGTTTTACTAAGAGTGTGTTCCAACTTGTAGATTTCAACCTAAATCTTAATTAGTTATGGTATCCTTGACTTGCTCTTCGATGCGAATATAGATAATCAAAAAAGTTTTGTTTGTTTGTGTGTGCGTAATTTGTATTTGATTATTATTAGATTATTCTTATTTCTTGAATTGTTCATTGTGTTAATTTGGCCGTAAGAAATGGTAGAAATAATGTTTGTTGTGTTTTGTCTGCTATCAGTATATTCTTTTTATAAAATTGCTCGTTATATAATAAACCTTTTAATGTTCTTAAAAACTCTTGTCTTTGTGATTTTTCTCATGCTGACTCATCATCCTTAAGGTATGGCCTGGATGCAACTATGGGTTATTGCTTATACACAGCACGCTCGTTTAAAATTATTAGAATTATTATTTATTGACTTTAGGATAAGGCATTCTTAGGTAAAAAATAATTAAGATAATTAAAATTCAATACGACAAAATAAAATATATGTGACGGTGAGATTTTTGAACTGTCACTCAAATTTAGATTTAACACACAATTAATTACATTATGTCTACAAGGAATTTAAAATTCATTTAATATCATATTAGTAAATGCACATGAATCATAAGGCAAAAAGTTAGATTTTAAGAGTAACAGATCATCACACCTGATTAATTTCAACATTTTAAGCCAATGGCCCGATAAGTTTGCGTTGTGTAGTTTTGATCTTTAAAATAAAACATCCAGGTTTTAAAATACAAAGTTAAATAAGCCAGATAGGTATAACTCTCTAGACGTCAGTGTGTGAGAAATAAATGATGACAGAAACATTTTAGATAACCATAATTTATTTAAAATCTAATTTTACTTTCTTGCCTAAATAACATGCGTATGGATATGACATTTCAAAACGCAAATCATCACACTCAATACTAGGATAGGGCCCTTCCATAGATGTAAATATATACTCAAATTAACATATCTGCACTCAGGTCAAAGCTACATAATTTCATTTTTCAATTTTACTCTGACAGAATTATATGTAACTAAAGCTTCTCAAAATGTTTTGCATATATATATATTATAAATCAAGTTGTGTCAAACAATATGTGTATCATAAAAGTTGTCACAAACATCCGAAATAAAACTGAAATTGATTTTTCGCTAATACATATTTTCTAACCTTGTAGACAGATTCATGAGAATAAATAACCATTGTGTGCAACATTAATTTATCATCTGCGTAAACAAATCTCGGCTGTGATCAAAACTAATGATCAACTAAATTAAAATGTACTGTTCAGGATTTTTTAAAATTTTTAATGGCTTCTCTTTTGTCAGTATATATTTAAATTTCCAAAAAAAGACTTATCTGGCAGGGGAGGCAATGCGACTTCCTGCGGGTTTCATTTGCTCGGGAGTATTCAGGAGGTGGTTGGCATATTTCATACAGTCTTCAGCATTGGGCTTTGCTGAGGACATTCCGGCATTGTTCGGACATCAGAGGGATCTATCCGTTGCTATACGGACATTACAGGGGTCACATCAAGGCTATAAAGCTTTTGTCAGCAATTCTTGCGGGGTTTCAGCGTGATAGCACAGCACAGGTCCTACTTTCCTAAATCTGGCCCAAGTTGCTTTCTTGGTCTCTCTGGTCAGTTGTAGCCTTCTCAACGGGCTTCTTGTCTTGACTGTGTGTCTTTCTGGCTTCCACTCCTCGATATCGCTCCAGACAATTTCCAGTATCTAGGCTTAAGATGTCTCATGTTGACGGCGGACATTGCTCGAGATCATAACTGGCCTGCGCACCTTCATGCATTTTTCATTTATCAGAAGCAGCAGAAACTTTCTCACAGTCTCATATTATTCAGCTTCAACTCTCTAAGTTCAGCGTACAGATAAAATAAATTCTCCTTTTTCACCTCCAAGAGAACTGTCAAATCTTTTGTCTACACCAAAAAAATTCTTTCCACCCGCAAACACTGCCATTTTGAATCGCCCCGGAAGTCGCCAAGTCCTCGCCAACAATGCCAATTTCGAAAAATGATGAAAGCAATAGGAGAATTAAATTCTACTCGGCAAGAGAAGCCAAAATAACCAAGCACTCTACAAGTGGTTAGATCACGCATTTAATCGCTGTGCAAATGACCAACCAGAGCAAGCTTTCGTTTACCTGCAGCCAATCATTGAATTTTTATTTTAATTGGGAAAACGGTTAAGAAATTATTGCGCCAAACTGTCACCGTATACTAGAAGCATGGGTGTGGCATGTCAGATTTTCAAGCAGTAGTGAACAGGCGTTTCCATCTGACGGAAGAAGCCGGCGGTGGGGCAGTAGTTTCAGGGGTCAGTAAGGAATGCACACTTTTCCGCTCTGGAAAGGCAGCCGACTTCCATACGTGCATCCCTTGCTCCCTTATGGAACTTTTAAGTGGGTTCGAATCACTTGCAAGAAAAAAAGGTGTGTGTGTGGGGGAAGAGAACAGCTGAGAATTTGTTTTCATCGTAAGTCGTGAGCTTACGTGTTGAAACAATATCAGACAATGTTTCGGATATAGCACATAGGGAATACAAGTTTTAAGTTAAACAAAGAAAATGGGGAACTTCAGCATTTTTTTATTTTTCTAATCGATTGAAAATGCTTCAACATGAACAATAACATTAAAAAAAAAATTCTAGGTAGTTTTGTTTTATATATATTTGCAATCAAAGTTCACCTCTCAGAGGACGCGGGAAAAACGATCCATTTTGGCGGCAAGCAGGTCTGACGTGACATGTGCCCAAACAGGGGAGAGCTCCCGTTCGCTCGCTATAGAGATTTTGCTTTTTTTTATATTTTCCGACTACCACATCAGATAAAACAATGTCGGAAAGATACAAGTATTGTATTGTTCCTAAATGTGTTAATAACAATTACAACGGCACCCGATGAGTAATTTATCTATATTATATCTAAAATTTCATAACACGAAGAACAGTAAAAAACAGCCTTCAACTCGATATCCGTTTTGTTTTGAATATAAGTATAAGGTGAGATTTTAATTATCAATTTTAAAGCAAATACAGTCGGACCTCTATTAAACGAACCTCTATTTTGCGAACTTTTTCTTGGAACCAAGAACATTTTGCGAATTTCTTCGTAAAATAACCTCCAAATAACGAAGTGCATTCTCTATTTAACGAGCTTTTTCTTGTGATCCAATACTTTTAACACCCTATTTCTCAAATATTTCTGAACATTTCAAACTTATTCTCTCTTTTAACACATTTTATGGTGATCAATGACCTTGAACTGGTTTTACCAGTCGCCTAACTCACCGAGAGCAGTAAAATCGCTGTCATTCTTTGCATTTCATCTAGGAAGAGCAACCTTTATGCCCCCCCACTGTCCACTTCACTAGAAAAACTTTCAATATCCCCCTTTCACCCTCAATGAAGTTCTCGCGTGTCCTTGAACTAGTCTCCCGTTTTCTAGATTGTTGATCAGAGTCGTGCTGGTAATTTCGGTTCTTGTAGCTGGAAAATGTCAAAGCGAAATTCCTTGAGCATCAAATAAAAAAATTTAATTCTTCATGAGGTGGATAAAGGCGTGAAGAAAAAGGATATTGCTTTTAAATTTAGTATTCCTCCAAACAGTTTATCAACCATAATAAAAAATCGTGATAAGATACAAAATTATGATTAATCGAATTCTTGTTCAAAACGTTTAAAAACAGTTTGAACATTGTGTCTATGAAGATGTGTATGAGGCAGTTTTGAAGTGGATACACACGATGCGAGATAAAAATATTTCGATCTCTGGACTTTCATAATTGAGAAAGCTCTTCAATTTCGAAGGCATTTGATACGACGAATTTCGAGGAAGCAATGGATGGCTTGAACAATTTAAGAGAAGCACTTCCTCGACGAGGGCATAGACCTTTTTCAATGTGACCAACCTTCTCATGGTCTTGAACTGCATCTTGTTCCTAAGCATTCTCGACGACCGAACGTTATATGACACCAGGAATGCTCAGAAATTAAAAATGTTTATTATCCAATTTACTACGGAATTGAATTTCAGACAGTTTTGAAAATGACATGGCAATGTTACCAATGTTCATCAAAGAATCATAGATGTAAGTGCAATATATATATTAAGGATTATTCAATGTCGTATTGAAATTTTATATTTATCTAAATTTTATTTTATTTAAAGAATGCCAGACTTCTGAAGTCAATAAATAATAATTGTAAAAATTTTAAACTAGCGCGTTGTGATTTTGCAATAACCCAAATGAAACCAGACCATGCCTTATGGATACTGAATCAACATAAGATACATCAATCGGACATTTTCAAGAGATACACCAATCAGACATTTTTAAGACAGCTATCTTTATTATATGGTATAAAGAGAATTATAAAAGAAATTGATGTAACATAATTTAAACAGCATAATGTCAGCCATTTGCTGGATAATACGCAATCTCGCAAAATCTTGACTAAATTAAACAATTAATAAGATTCACTAATGTAGGGAAATGTTGTACTAATTATGCTCATTGCACAGTCACACATACATAAAACTCATTTTGTTACCACATACCATGCAACACAGAAAATAATTCATCGCACCTGTTACCACGTACCATGCAATGCAGAAAATAATTCATCACACCAAAAATAATTCATCAATAATAAAAAAAGAAACAATTACTTTTACCCGCGCAGCAAAACTCTTATGACTCTTGGTCATTGCCATGAATAACTTACACCTCCAACAATTAATCACTTCACGCAAAGGATTTCCTCGCATATGTATCCCTTTTTACTAACTAGTTAACTGGGATCACTATTAAGTAACGCACCGCTTTTACGTCATCACATTGCATTCTCAAAAATCATAATCGGAAAATTTTATTTTTTTCAGGGAAATCTCCCTGAGAGATCCAGTTCGGTGTCACTAATATTTAACCAATTTGCTGCTGTACTTAATTTTAATGACATTGTTTCATGCCACACTCGCCATATTCGATTCTAGACGCCTTGTCATAATTTTATTTTTGGGCCACAGATTTTTTTAGGTCGGGAACTTCAGTGAAAATTTCCGTTATTCCACCGATTCACGGCTGCAGTCATCATAAGATAACTCATCCGGCACCATCTTAAAATGCCACATTCTACTATTTTTGTAATCATCCTAAGTGATAAAAATGAGTTAACTGTTACGGCGTCTCTTCACTCCGCATCGGCGGTGAAAACCTGAAGGCTCCCGGTCGAAATTATAGGAGGATGGTTACTGGGGCGCCTAGCCCCCCGAAGGGGGGCTTAATCCCCGATCTGGCTGCGTCTTGCGAACACATGGCTTTGTATTGAGTTGGCATGGATTGGAAAGAAGTTAGAACAGAGAAGCGACTGGCAAGCGTTAGAGGCAGGTGGGAAATGGCACTTTGGGAGGAGATGATCGTATATGAAGCTAGGCAAGGAACCAATCACGGAGAGGTCTAGGTGGTGGGTGGAGCTATGGTCAGCTGCTGGCTGGAGGAACAGGCAGAGAGGCACTTTTTAATCGATTAATTGAATTAGAAGATTAAATTTTTCAAATTTGTCTTTAGATTTATTTAGAAGTTTACTGATTTCTAAAAGATTTGGAAATTCTTTTAAGGCCTCTTTAACAGTTTCGAGGGCGTTTCTGATCTCTTTAAGATCGCATATGTCCTTATTTATCGTTTAGCGTCTGGTTCAATTAGATTTTCAGTGTGAGTTGAGGGAGTTTGCTTAGTTAGATTAGATTCGAGTTTTTGGGCATAGGTAGTTCTAGGATTTAGGTTAGTTATTTTTGGGAAATTAGGGCATCCGCGCCAAGAGGCGAGGTGTCCTTCTCCGTTACAATTTATGCAAATCGGTTTCTCAATTTTTGTTTTGATGTGGCATTCCCTAGTTTCATGCCTACCAGTACATTTTATACATTTGGGGTGACACTCGCAATTTTTCGAGCTATGATAAAATCCGGAGCATTTATAGCAAATGGTGGCACGGTTTTTCTTTCTGTAAGTTTCTATTTTAATTTTAAGGTGGTTAATGGTTTTGATGTTGTATATATTTAGGTGATTTTGAGTTTTAACAACATCTATAAGAAAATACGGGTACGGGGTTTTTAGAGGGTAATTTTTTAGCTGGCCTCCGGAGAATTTTAAAGCCTTTGCTTTTGAGAATATTTTTTAATTCATCTTTATCTTGATCTATGGGTAACCATTTAATAACAATTTTTAGGTATCTATCCTCGTTAGCTTCAGAAAGAATAAATTCTTTACCATTTTTCCTTAAAAGATCAATGATTCCTTCGCGATTTTCAGGGGTGTTAGTCTTTATGCTGATGAATTCTTTAATTAATTTATTTTCAGTTTCAGGATAAAGTCTGTTAATTTCTTGTAGCATTAGGTTATAGTTAGAGTCCATTTTCATATTAATAACCGGAATTTGAGGTTTATTTTCATCTAAGTTAGAGAGCTCATTAAATTTATTATTAGTTTTAATGGGCGATTTAGTTACTTCAGGTTGAATTTTCGCAGCCTTTCCGGGGGAAACTATTTTAAAGCCCGAAATTAAATCAGCATACCGTCTCCACTTCCATCATAGCATCCTTTGCAGGTCCGTGATGCTTTGCGCAAGTCAGAATGGGACATGGTCCTCTTGCAAGTAGAGCAGCTTCCGCGTCTTCAATCTTCCTTAGGTAAACCGAAATTTCATTGCGTTTACTGTCGATAAGGGCAGGGGATTGTCCGCTTTCTTCTAAGGAGCTAATTTGTCCGGTTTGGAATTGTATGCACAGCTGGTTACTGTCAATAATTCTTTCATTCTTAGAGATAAAGTCGCATGACCGTAGATCCATTGTTTGTTGTTTCCTGTAGTTCTTTACCCAAGATTCAGTATAGCTATTTCCGGAATCATCTTTCCCAGAACATGGTATGGGGGGTGGATGAGTGACGTGAATTGCTAGGAGCTGTCGAAAACGAGCTGAGCAGGCTCCGAGAGCGTCCTCCCTCTGACATGGCTGAGGAGAGAAAGAAGATTTGTTATTAACTACATATTCCACGGAGTACCTGCCCACCGCAGGGGGGCTACCTCCTATACTAACAAGATGGGGTCCCTGGCGGTCAGTACATTGCCGTGATGAGTGCAGATGCTATGAGTTAGTTGTTGAACTCATGATGTCGAGAGATCGACTGGACGAAACTGGAGGTCGTGACAGACTGAGGAGTTCAAGGGAGGAGCCAGTATATAAAGCTAGCCAGTGAGCCAATCAGAGAAGAGCAGAGTTGTAGAGGAAGAGGTGGTGAACTGCAATGGGCGGAGTTAGTTTTTGAAAATTTTAAGAAGCAAGCCGACAATTTCCATGTCGGTTTTGGCTATTTTGATTTTTTCACTGATTTCGATGAGATTAGGGAATTTACTAAATGCGTCATTAATGATTCTGAGGGCATTCATGTTCTTAACGAATTCTTCATAAGTGTCAGTATCTATTTGTGGGGTAGCATTATTCATGGATGGAGTAGGAGTATAATTGATTTTCTGGAGATTTGATTTTAGTTTCTGTGCGTAGGTGGGGGGAGTATTATTTTTGATAACAGGATATTTGGGGCATCCTTTCCAAGAGGAGAGGTGTCCGATCTCTTTGCAGTTAATACATACTGGATTTTCAATTTTTGTTTTGATATTACACATTCGAGTTTCGTGGGACCCATTGCATTTAATGCAGCGGGGTTTACATTTACAGTTTCTGGCACTATGAAAAAAGTCGGAACAGTTAAAGCACATAGTGGCTCGCTTTTTTTTCCTATAATGCTCTATTTTTACATTAAAGTTATTTATTTTTTCAATTTGGAAGATGCTGTTGGCATTGGGGGTTTTGGCTAGCTCAATTAGGAAGATGGGGAGAAAGGTTTTGAGTCGGTAGTTACGGAGCTGGTTTATCCTAATAACTTTAAATTTCTTATCTTCAAGTTCACTGACAATGCGTTCTTTACAGTGATCCGGGGGGAGATTTTTAATTACTATTTTTATCGGTCTGTTTTCCGAAGGTTCAGAGAGAACGTATTCTTTTTCCGATTTGTCAAGGGCTTCGATAATTTTTTCCCTATCATCGAGTGACTGGGGGGTAATCCTGATATACCCACGGTGGTATTTACAGCTAGTTTCCGGGAAGTTTCTAGATATTTCCTGAATAAAGATTTGTTATTACGTTCCACCTTATCTTAAATACGGAACTGCCTTCGTCTCCGTCCAATCTATCTAGCAAGCCAAAAAAATTTCTTCGCGAAGCCCCCAAACTGAATGACCATTGGTCAACGAACCACAGCCGGGACTTCAGCCCTCTAGGAAGTTCTCCAAGTTTCCAACGGACGATGTAAAAGGGGTCAAACACCCTCCCCCTGCGAATTCGCAGAAACTCATAGTGGAAGACCAGCACTCGAACAAGAAGCCAGGGACACCGGCCCAAAATGGCGAAGAGAAGGAATATGTTTTTCTTAACACGACATCAGATTATTTCAATAAACTGTTTTAATATTATGATATGTGAATTTCAATTCAGGAATAAGAGTTATTTGGTTTGATATTTTCTTTTGTTTTTTTTAATCTCGAAAAAATTTGGGATTTACTTCCTTTTTCATCCAACAATTAGGCTTCGTGTATGTCCGGCGCCGTAACCCATGGGTAACATGAGAAATGGGGATCCCATGAACAGAGTAAAAATCAAGTCTAGTTTTTCTTATTCCTTTGATGACAATCGGTTTAATTTAAAATTGTTTAATCGTGTTTTTTTATAATAAACCGTCACGGAGGAAAAACGGAGTACGGCGGAGAATAGATAGAAGTTAGCATTTGAACGCCATAAAAATAATCTGAGAAGGATTTTCTTCCTTAAGTTTCCGAAAGCAACATAAAAACTTCCCCACCTTATTCGCTTTTAAGATAAGGAATTTAACTGACAGTGCAAATTAGTTTTTTCTTACCACCTGCCAATCCATTATGCAAAACTTATCATCTACAATCAAATTTTTAAGCATGCCCTTAATGGAGGGAACGCAGATGCGAAAGACGGGAAAATCGCTTTTATGTGCAAAATTGAAAGCGGGAAAAAGACCGGTTTGAACAAATATCGAATTTTCTTTGACATTTGTTAAACCCAAGTATATTTAAAAAAATATTTTTGAGAAAGTGCTATCAGATTTATTCTGCTTAGTCAGGTTTAGTCATATTAAGGTCCCGCTTTTAAACACGACGGGGGATATTTTGGATTGGACCTCGCTATTTTGGAATGTAGTCAGATGACGAGGACGACACCTGGGGCAGTTCACCCCATTTCGAAATTCTGCATAAAATCAGTTGGCGTTTTATCCAATTTTAGTCGTTTGATCCGATTTGAAGTAGACCTTGCAATCAGGCCACAGAGGCCTGGTTACATATATATCAGTTGCAAATACATGCATACAGTGAAATAAATATATGCATAATATATAGTAATGCAATAAATATATGCACACATAATATAAAAACATGTGCATACAGTAATAAAATAAATGTATTCAGACACAGTATCAAAATAAATATATGCATCCAGTGATAAAATGATAGTATATCTGCATACATAAATAAATGTGTATACATTATGTATAAATGTACAGTGATAAATCAAGATATTATTATTAGAATGTTTTGAAATTTTGTGGAAACTTTCTTTAAAAGTTTTTCCAGTGGATGTACTAGAATAATGCATATTGTAAGAAAATTTTTTTAATTATGATCTGTTATTTAAAAATTCACTCAAAAAAATTTGCTGAAAATGTTATTAAAATTGTTCTATTAGATCCAAAATCTTTATCCACGGAATTTTAAGATTCTATTGCATTAACTAGCCTTGTGGCAAGGTTCTACAGGCATTCATTTGGTGTACTGGTGCCGTGATTGGGTAGCACTCGTTCTATTTATTCTGATAATCACTGTAGAATATTTTTGCGACGTAGCCATAGGCAACTGGTTTTTCCACATTGAACTTTGTTTTTTTTGACCATCCTTCCAACTCTCCTCTTCGACTGGTCCATAAACCATGTAGGAACCAGGTGTACATGGAAAAAAAGAAAGAAATTAGATAAGTTTTTGTTAAATAGATAATCGTTATTTATTGAATAAAATAAAGTATCTTGCTACTATCTTAAAAACGAAATATGCAGAATACTCATCATATTATAGACAAAATGGCATGAATGAAAATCAACGCACAAAATGATACATGTTTTATATAATGCTAAGTTGCGTCGGTATTCGGATTTCAATTCACTTTATCTGCCATTAACCATTTGCGCCTCAACGTACGCGAGGAACAACTGATCTTGTCCGTCAAGTGAACTTCGGAATGTGTTGTTTGAACTCCTTCACCACAATTTTACCCAACATCGAACATCCGCGTACTGTCCTGAGGACAAACAAGCCACTAGTTTGCGTAGGGCCACCAGCGACTTCCGTACTACGCAACAACCCGTGCACGCAGTGAGGCAAGGAAGTCAATGTAGGATCAATCCATTGCGAATTCCTAATCTCTACTAATACAAGCGAATGTCTCTTCCCGTCTCTCTATATATAGGGAAATCCATCCCTGAAAAAAGTGTGGAAGCATTCGGAGTTCAAACAATGGAGATAAACAAGTTTTTTCGGTTTCAGACCCCCACCTCCGGTCGAAAAAATAGACCTCCTCCCTGTACCCCCTACCGGCGGGGCTTTTAGTATGTCGTTTAGGATACTACCCCCAACAACTATGCCAAATTTCAAAACTACACCATTTTTTTTACTATTCATCGATTTTTGGCCTTTCTTGACTGGATTATTAACGGGATTTGACTGTATTTGATAATCCATCCTTGCCTTAGCATGCGGTAAGAAACCATTTAGGCTTTTAGGCTAACTTCTCGGCTGGAACTCTAAAAATTCTTATTTTAACACCAGGAATGGCGCTAGAGTTTGGCCGACGGGGGACCGATTTGCCCGATAGGGGGCCACGATCTCCCCGACAGGGGAGACGAGTGTAATGAAATTGGTCTCAAATTTTCACCAGATTATTATTTATCAACTACAGTTGAATACCCCGTACAAAAACTTTCCCCAACGAAGGGGGGGGGGGAGACACAGCATCCCCGACAGGGGGGGCCATGGCACCCCCGGTCCCCCATCTGGGGCCACCTCTCTTTAACACTGTGGTTAACTTGTAAGATATTCTGGTTTCGGAGATTTACACAGGTGGCGAATCATACATTACAGTTGAAGAGCTGGAGAACAGACAACAACACAGCTGAGAAAATACTATGAAAGTCATTCTAAAAAACCATCTTAAACACTGACGTCAAGATGGTTAAATTTAATTGAGAAAGACGACAATTTTTTTATTGTTAATCCCTTTTCAGATGAATCGAATTTTAAAATTTCAAAAACATTTTTTCGGTTATATCCAATAAGTTTCATAACGAATTTTAGAATTTTTTTTTTATATAACTGGATGCCTTTAATGACGAAAAAAATTAAATGACGTGCAACGTAGTGTTTCGTCTAAAAACATTTCGTCGGAATATTTGCTGGAAAGAAAATTTCGTTGTATTACGAAACATTTTTGATATGTTCAAATATTTTTGAGAGTGACTGTATTTGTCTCATTCTTTAATAGATGGCAGCACGACATTCGACAGAAAGCAAGCGTAACAGAAAGTTGAGTGAAGATGAATATATATATTCATCTGAACAAATCATCATTTATTTATTTTAAACTCATAACCCAAGTAGCTCAGGCTACTCTACTACGTTATTGGTTGCTCTTGCGGTATTGTACAATATCTCAAAAATATTGTGCAATATATTTTTCCTCCAAGAGTTTTAAATAAATAAATATGAGATTCAAAAATCAGAAACAGTATTCATTAGAATATATGCTCATTTTTAACCAAGAATTTCTTTCATGACCAATTTGCATTCAGGTAACATGAAGATTTTTTTGTAGGGAGCTGTTTTCTATATTGGTCGAATTTTTTTTTATCCAAGTTATGAATACCTCAAGTTATTATACAACCTCAGAAACAAAAAAGTTTCAGTTACACTATTTCTAAGAGAAAAATTGGTGCTTTGTAAAAAAACTAATTTGTAAATGTATAAGATGAGATTTCTGTAAATGAACTTTTCCAGGATTAGATTTTTATTTGTCGCGTACTACTTAATTATTATAAATAAAAACTCAGTGGCGGAAGATTAGATCAATTGATGTCAGAGAACAGACATCTTTTTAACAATGTTTTAGACGCTTGTTTTTAACTTGACTTGTTTGATGTTTGTGAAGATAGAATTTTGTTGTCGACATCCTGATGTGAGAGAGGTCTGAAATTTTGCTCAACCTTGTGATCTTGATGACGATACATTATTTTAATATTTTCAAGACTTAATCATCAATTAGATGCTAATTAATAAAATGTTTCTATTTTCATCAGTGGCGAATCCAGGATTTGGGTAGGGGAGGGGGCTGAGGTCATAAAAATTTTGTATCGTAATGACGAATGTCAACCCTCATGGCTTATGTAAACCAAAACACTTTAACTTTACAGACTTTACTCACCTGACAATAAGAATCACAAAGAACACTACAATACTTTCGATAATTTAATAAAAAAATACACTGAAATAACTAGCCAAAAATGTTTTCGAACACCTCAAAGCTACAAGTGTAAGTGGAATGACTAGAAAAGTAGGAAAATTTTCGAGCCTGTCAAGCAAGAAAGCAATGTTTTCACGATTTATTATTTTTTTTAAAAAATGAAAATTAAGAACAAACAGTTGCAGTGATTTTAAATAAAATCAAGAATTCTGGCTTAGCTCTGGAGGGGTTGCAGCCCGATAGCCCCCTCCTGGATTCACCACTGATTTTAATCAAGAACAAATGAGCGATTCTGACATTTTAATTCCAAAAGTAGCTGTGAGCTTTTCTAACAAAACCGAAAAAAAAAGTTCGTCAAAGATCTCCCCTAATGCTGAGTTGATCGCTTTCTGAAGGTAAGAAATTAAGATTATGATAAGAAGCTATAAAATACAAAGAAAGATCTGGAATATTAATTCTTAAGAATAAGGACTAATAAATGGAATTGTTCCATGAGAAATTGATTGCGAGATTCCATAACATCTATGAATGATGAAATAAATTAAAGATTAAAAATAGTAAACACAAAAAAGTAATTTCTAAACATGATTTTATTAGTGTGTTATAAATGGTATAAAATAATTTTTTATCAAAAATCCGAGGTCAAAAGAATAACCATAAAATTGCAGGGCGCTGAAAACAATACTATAAAGATATTATGCCACAATGAATATCAAAAAGATTTACATAGTAATTAGGGATAGGAAAAAGCTACTGGTATTAACCGAAGACCTTTTTTTTTTGTTTGTTTCGGGTTAACCGAACTTTTGCTGTTATTTTTTGTCCTGGTTATAACCATTTTTTTTTAAATAAAATAACTGCTTAAAAAAACCGAATCGGAAGACAGGCTCGATTTTATGTTTGATTAGACTAAAATTTACCAAATTATAAAGTTCTGAATTTCATCATCTTAGACCAATCAACGATAACCGCTTCCTCGCGGCGTTTGTTGATTGGCGGATTACTGAAAGAGTCTTTATTAATAGATAAATATGCATATGGCCAATGGATTGATTTCCTGTAGGAACAATATGAATAATTTTTTTCCCCACAAACGGCTTTTGTTTCATTATAAAAAACCCTGAAAACCGTTATTCAAATTATACCGGTTATTTCAAAACCGGTTTTTTTAGCGGTTATAACCGCTAGGTTAAACCGGAGGTGAAGAAACCTAAATAACCGAAAACCGGTTATTTCAAAAACCGGTTCTTTTGAGCGGTTATAACCGACAGGTTAAACCGGTGCAAAAAACCTTGAATAACCGAAAACCGGTTATTTCAAAAACCGGTTCTTTTGAGCGGTTATAACCGACAGGTTAAACCGGTGGAAAAAACCTTGAATAACCGAAAACCGGTTATTTCGGTTCTAACCGCCAGGTTAAACCAGAGGTGAAAAAACCTGAATAACCGAAAACCGGTTCTTTTGAGCGGTTATAACCGCCAGGTTAAACCGGAGGAAAAAAAACCTGAATAACCGAAAACCGGTTATTTCGGTTCTAACCGCCAGGTTAAACCGGAGGTGAAAAAACCTGAATAACCAAAAACCGGTTCTTTTGAACGGTTATAACCGCCAGGTTAAACCGGGGGTGAACAAACCTGAATAACCGAAAACCAGTTATTTCAAAAACCGGTTCTTTTGAGTGCTTATAACCGCCAGGTTACACCGGAGGTGAAAAAACTTGAATAACCGAAAACCGGTTATTTTCGCAATAACCGCCATCCCCAATAGTAATTTACTTAGAATATCTCTATTACTCTACTCTTTCTGACACTTTGTGCTTTGATCTACAGATTTTAACATGATAATTTTTATAGGCTGGATTCTATCTGTAAATTGTGACATGCATGATGCAAAAGACATTCAAATGCTCTGCAGAGCAGACCGTTGGACCTAGAGCTGCTAAATAGGCAGCTACTACTTTACTGAACTTTACTTTATAGCTACTAAACAGGCTTCTTAGGTTGTAGGAGATCGCTAATTTTTTTTTCAATTAATCGAATGATACCAGTTTTGTTTTCCGTCAGTTTTTCTCTAATTTTAACAAATTAGAAAAATTATTTTTAAGTATATTTTACAAAAATACTTTTCATTGTTTTAGTTACAGTGTTTACGCATGCGCGTTACGATGAAATGCATTTTTTGTGTGCACGTTATCGTTACTATATTTAAGAATAAATTTTTAAAAATGAAATTAAGACAAACGAATCAAACCTAAACCATTATCATGCTAAGATGTTTCATACTAGAGCAGTGTTGCGCAAACCGTGGGTCGCGAGAAAATTTTTGTGGGTCACTAAATCCAAAGAAATGTATTTAACAATAAAGAAAATATTATGCGTTTCTTCAACAAACGTGCTCGCGACCTTCCTAGGGGTCGCGAAAAAATTTTATATAAAGTGGGGAGGTTGGAAATGAAAGCTTCCGCACCACTGGACTAGAGTAGTGGTGCGCAAACCGTGGGTGGAGGTCGCGAGAAAATTTTTGTGGGTCGCTAATCCAAAGAAATTTAATTAATAATAAAAAATATAAGGCTTTTCTTCAAGAAATGTGGCCCCTTTTGGGGGTTGTGAAAAATTTTTACACAAAGTGAGGGAGGTTGGAAATGAAAATAGCTTGCGCACCACTGGACTAGAGATCGAATCTTCATTATTTTTTTATTTTATTTATTTATTTTTGATGAAAAATCATTTTATACTTTATTTATTTATTTAGTTTTGATGAAAAAAAATCATTTCATACTTTATTTATGTATTTTATTTATTGATAGTTTAATGAAAAGATAATTTTCTTCTCTACAGTACAATAATAAAAACGTGTGTTTTTGAAAAAAAAATTATTTGTTATATTCATTTCAGAAAATTGTGATTCCCCTTGTTGAAATGACAAACGACCTAAGCTGAGAAAGAATTCGGTCAATACCTTCCACTAAACTTAGCAAAACATATTTTAGAAACCTTAATAACCGTGATCACAGTCGCAGTTTTTATTTTATCCATTCCGGCCTAATAATCATTATTAAGAAAGTATGGAGTCTGATGAATATGGATAAAAAATTCTCACCAGGTGCTAAGTGTGACACGCTAGTGGTTTTTCTGGTCACCATTACTTGGCTTGTCGAGTTTTTTCAGCCTTGTCCATTCACACCTTAATCTTGTATATAATTTGTAAAATTAGATATTCTTCGGCATAATTTTCGGTCGTTAATAGATAATCAAAAATGTATAAACATTTACTTTTGATAAAAGGGATTATTTTCTACTGTAATTGTGTATCTGGAGATGCCATTTCAAAATAAATGCTACTGTAGTTTTTGTTTGATCCATCTGGCCTTGGCTAATAAATTAGACGTATTGGGTTATATAATGATCTGTTAGGATTACATATGAAAAGACGATGAAGAAGAAATTGAAAGAGTCAATGAAACAGTAAATTAGATGCTGGTAAAATTATGTTTTATAACTATGTTATTCCATTCATTTCTTTTACTCAGAAAATTATATTTTATGTTATAATTAATCCTTTTGTAGGGCATCTATGAATGGTTACAAGTTTCGAAATTTCACCAGTTACAATTTCAATTTTTTGCTCTAGGACTTACATGGTTTAAGTGTTTGAAAAAGAAAAGACTTTCCCGGTAATATTTAATTCTCATTTATTAATTTTCTTTATAAAATAATCATCGATTTTTTTTGAAGAAGCATTTCGTACACTGTAAAAAATATCCGTTTTTTTCCCGGACTTTTTCCGTATATTTGACGGTTTAAAGCTGTTTTGTTAACAAAACGGTTTTTCACCGATTTCCGCTCCAGCCATAAACGGTTTAAAACCATCAGTTCAAATTCTATTTTTCGTCATACGGTATTGCTTTCCGTACGATATCTTTCCATTTTCTTAAATGTAATTTTATGGCATTCATTTCATGTTTTTAATAGGGTTCCATCTCCGCTGTTGTTTACACATGTTGCAGTAACCTGTTGTCACTCATGAAAGCTAACCTTAAAACACGTGTTCTGGCAATATTTGATTTTTACATCACTAGTTGGCGCCACTACAGCTATAGTGACTTTAAAACTCAAATAGATTATTTTTACTTCACTTTATGAAGTCTCCGGTGGTCTAGTGGTTAGAGCGACTGTCTTTAATTTCTAAGAACGTGGTTTCGATCCCCGGCTCGGAGGAGTTAGAAGTTTTGTCACCATCTTGCATCGAAATCGTCCAAGTAAGTTCAATTAAAAATTATATTAATTAAACTAATTGAAATTAATAATTAAGCCTTGATTAATTAATATTCCTAATTGATAATACACATCAGCACATTTCAACTCAACTCGAACAGAAGGAGAAAAACAATTCAACTCAGTCGATGACGTCACTTACTTCGATGACTTAATTTTTTCGGAGAAAACTTGATTTCATATGGTAAAAAACCGTTGTGACTACGGATTTACTTCCTAACTTTTACGGGAAAAACTTGTTCCTGTATGGTAAAAAACCGTTGTGCCTACGGATTTACTTAGTAACTTTTACGGTTTTGCACAACCAACCCAGCTGCCAGTTTAAAACCGTAAATTTTACGGGATTTTTTTTACAGTGTAGTACGTCTATGGATGGCATTAAAGATCGAAATTTTCTCAAGTTGTAATTTTAGATCTTGCGCTGCAATTCTTTGAGTGTATGGTTACGTATTTTAAAAAAATACTTTCCGGTAATATTTGATTTTAATTTATTATTTTTTTCTTCATAAAATAATCATAGATTTAACATTCAAGAAGCTCATAATTATTTTACTACGACGTGTATTACATATTCTGCTGGCAAAAGTACACTAGACATGAATTTAAATCATTAGGGTTAGCCGGGGGTAATTATAAATAGCGCTATTTATAGAATTTTTTATTCTTTTTGAACTTGCTATTAAAATTTTAAAACAATTTTGTAAACAACTATTTTAATTGCATTTATGAAGAAAAGCACAGCATTTCTTTCACTACCATGTTTCTGTAGAATTATGCAATTATATCTATGAAAAATTTGTTAATTACATTTTTGAGGTAATAAAGCATGAAACTACTTCTAATAAAATGGATAACAAGCTAATGTATATCTTTCTTAAAAATAATTGAATCTGAAAGTTTTATTAAAAATTCATTTACCCTATCGTTTTCAATTTTCCAGTAAATTGTAAATTTTAAAATGAGATAATTGAACAAAAGAAAAAAAATCCCAACTCTTTTGTAGGTATTTTTGAAGTTTGGAAAGAGATTTCTTTATTAACGCAAAAAAAACCAACCTCCATGCAATTTTATTTTAGAAAAAGGAGCTTTTAAATACTACATTCAAGATCTTCAGAAAACTGAAAAAGTAGAAAGATTAACTGTACTGTTATTTCCCGTTACAACATACATCGACAGAAAAATCATATGTTTTTACTTTCTCGTATACAATGAGAAAGTATTGCAATGGTCAAAAAATTCGAACTCGAGATTTTAACGAATCTCCACGTTTTAGACCTCCCTGAGTCCGAAAAACACATTTTTGGAATAATGTCTGTGAAAAGAATAACTCGAAAACTATTAAAGCTACGGGGATGAAATTTGGTATATTAAATCTCGCGTTTTGACATATTTATTGCTAAAAGAATATTCTAATCGTTTGCACGCGCACACAACTCGCGAAATCAGCGACTTATTGTCGCCATGCATTTTCCCTAAAACACTTACGTATTATACTAAAATTAGCTATTATTCCCTTCACTTTGAGCACGTGTCTATCTGTTAAATCCCTACCTGAGAAAAAGCAGGGATCTTCTGTTCTCTTTTGGCTTAAAACCTTATACTAAGATGTACGTACATTCCGTCACTCTCCCATAATAAAATGAAATTTAGAATTTAACTCGGCCTGTTTAATCATTTAACGACTACAATAACGAATACATTATATATATATATATATATATATATATATATATATATATATATATATATATATATATATATATATATATATATATATATATAAGAGAGTTTTTTGATTTCTTTATTGAACTGATTAGCTGACATATGACATATTGCAAAGTGATTTGCATAATATTATTCAGTAACTAATTACTAGTTGCTGCAGTCTCATTGAAAATAGAAATAGTACTTCATGTTCCAAAAATTGATTTGTATGATTTGTACGTTGATATTAATAATATCTGATAACTAGTTTCCTCTCTCATCTAACATTACTGTAATAGAAGCCTGTCAAACTCACAAGCACCAAATAAACAAAGTATAAATGAATAAGGGCCTAGTCGTGTTTAGAAACACGAGTTTATTCAGATAAATTCAACATAAAAAACGACTGCAACATTTTCTTCCTGACATGTTTTTTCAGTACTATCTTTCTTATTTTGTGAGGAAATATTGTTCGGAATTGAAGGGGTGAGTGGATGAAGTATGTAACATTTTTGTTCAAATTGAGTTATTGTCAGGGATGAAGGAGGTATGTGTCAGCCTGTTTTTCGGTACTTACAGCAACTCTCTAGGAACATTTTTAAGCTAGATACAAGTGTAACGAAGGAGGTATGCAACAACAGCAAAGTATATTTCTAATGGAAGAAGGATGTATGCAACAATACCAAAGTATATTTCTAATGGAAGAAGGATGTATGCAACATAAAATACAACATACCTCCTTCTGCCTTTAGTCATTTAATTTTACTAAATATATCTCCAGTGGATAAAGGAGGTATGTAATGTAAAATACCTCTTTCTTCCATTGGACATCATTTGGACAGATTCCTGCTCAGGCCAAAATAAAAAAAAAAATGATGCAATACAAAAAGGCCAATTTAAGACAATCGACCACAAATTCCCAGAAGTAGGCTATTCATACTAGAATTCGGATCGGTATTTTGGCCAAATAGAGAAAAATTTAAGGAAACACCAGACTATTTGTACTCCTCAACAGTATCGTGAAATCATCGCCTCTTCTAGCAACAAAAAATATGGTTATTGATGTGGGAATTGTATTTTTCCCAGTCTAGCTCAAAAGCGTAAGTTGAATTCCTTCCCAATAATAATTTCTCACTTTCCGAACAAGATCATTTGAATATTGTGGTGTCAGCAGAAAGATATTGGATGATAAGGATCACACTCTTTCTCACGGTAATCACGTGATGCGTAGGTGTAAGCTCTCCGTTAAAAACCCAACGTAATGTTTGAATCTGCATGAGACGACTTTTTGCCATCCAACGGACCAGTCATGCGGTAAGTGAGCAAATAGGCAGCTACGGGGTTTTTTCCCTGTCAGCACGGCGGCGATGGGCGATGGCTGTGCTGTAAGTTGTAAGCTGTAACCTATAACTATGTAAGCTGTAACTAAGCTATATAACTAACTAAACCTCCTACTGAATTATGTAAGATGTAAACTTAAGTGAGTAACAACCCTAAATCTTTCTTGTCTAAATGTAAATAGTCACCTGTGTAAATATTTTTCTCATTTCATATTATGTTGCTTTAATTAATAAATAATTAATTTTAACTCCTGTTTCTCATCCTTTATCTTTGGTGCATTACCCCTAGAGTGCCCATAAGATAATGCTCTTTTCTACAACTTACGTTTGGCTTCAGGCCGTAATCATAATAATTTCTACAATGATATGGAACACTATTTCAGAGATACTGAGGATCTCCCCAAAAAGATGAAACTTTTTAACAGGAAAAAAGATCTCCTGAATGAAAAAGTACATTTAAGAGATGGAATTAAATGGATTCGTGTGGACACTTTTGGGTCATACCTTTTCAAAGAGAACTTTGATCGCTATACTCCCATTAGAGAGGTAAATATTCATAAAGATTTGAAAAAGAAATCTTTTCTTACCGATTACTTCGACATCCTAAGACTCTTCAGGAAAACTGGCACACTGTCTAAGGAAAAAGTTGAAAACCTTAAGGAATAGCTGTGCTACATTCCACACGAACACAAGTGGTTCTATAAGGAGGTTTCCATGAAAATCGGGTTAATGAGATAATATGAACAATATTTTATTGAAAGCTTCTTGCGTAATGCAAACTGTTACTTGTATTAAAATAAGAACAATTTTCTTCATATGTTATTTTGATATGTTATAATAGAATAAAATTACTTTCTAATGCACAAACAATACTTATATAAAACAATAATTTTTTATTGCATGGTCATAACCCCATACATTTCAAAAAATGATAAAAAAAATGCAAACTTTGCGAGTGGAAGAAGGTGGTATGCACAATATATATATTATTTTTATTTTTTAAACCCATATTAAAACAAAATTCATACTGAATAAAATTTTTACCACTTATAGGAATAGTATATTTTACTAAGAACTTAAAAAAATATTAACAAAAAAAAGTACCACAATGACAACTTTAAGGCTAAATATCTCAGTACACACTTGCTGCCCCCGTCATCCACTCACCCCTTCAATTGTTAAGGAACCATCCGCAGATGGCCATCCGTCCGTACTGTTCAGCAACGGATTCCGAGACTACCACTTTTGAGCGATTTTACACCGGAAAGGAGTGTCAGGCAATGAGTCATATGAGCGCATTTCCAGAGTCCTTTGTTAGATCCCGCTCAGTAAAATGTAAACATCGCCCTTCCATTCTTCACTTTCCCCCTATTTTGATGAAAATAACTCCGCCCGGCGCATGCGCATAGGCGCAGAAGGTTTCCGAATCCGTTGCTAAACAATATATGCGGGACTGTCACCGTATTTTACTCCTCAGTCCCGTATTACTGTTTGTCCCGTTTTCTTCCTGAACGCCGTCAGTGGAGACAATTGAAACAAATTTGACTTAAAATGGTTTGCGTCCAATTTCATAATAATGTGAAAAAGAAAATATTAATTAAGAAAGTAAAATCAACTTTAAAATATGACTGGGCTAAAAATGATAAACTTTGCATCCTTTTTATTATTCTATGTATTCATTTTATTAGATTGCTTAAACTTTATTAGTTTTTTTTATCAGAGTAAAATAATCCAGTACCTACCCACATTTTTCATGTTTTATGTATTTACCACTTAAAGGTCCCGCATCAATGCTTGGCAGCTATGGTAACCTTACCTATACATCATATTACGCACTCCGCTAAATTTATACTTATAAAAGGCAATGTTTGTGTGTGCGCGCGATGTCCAGACGAATCTATCGCACTTACAGCCATGAAATTTGGCACACAGGTAGTCGTAATGGTAACTCAATGCATCTCGAAGCCGGAATTTCAAAATTTAATCTAGAAATTTTTTTATTTAATGTTTTGTGTTGTTTTGGTTGATTTTTCGCACTAATTTTTCAATAGAATGGTTTTGAATAATTGTACGGAAAAAAAGACACACTATCGAAAAGAGCACACGATTTCCGTTCTAATGAAGTTAGTTTTGAATTTCTAACGGGATTTACTGAATTTTGAGAAATTTTTTAAAAAATAGTCAGTTTTGCCATCGAAATTTTATTTTTGTTTTTAAATTTGCTGAATCCAACGCACTATTCAATAATACTATTATTTTCAATTTTTTTTTCAGCTTATAACTACAACGGTTCTGTCGGATTTAAAACAAGAACGGTTAAAATATTTTTCCCGTTTTTTTCTAAATTAATTTTTTCCTTGTCAGTTGAAAGATATTTTTATCTAGCGAGATTCCTTCCGCGACATTTTTCCTGAACGTTGAGTAGCAATTTCATTGGCTGACGGTGCGGAGCGCAGGTGACGTCATAACCTTCAATTGAAAGATGACCGATTATTATTTTCGGCGTATCTTAACTTGTTTATTTGTCTCGCATATTTTGGTTTCTGTATAATAATGATTTTGACGTCGCAATTTTTTAATATTGTTTCGAATAAACATACTCGGTACTGTTTTCCTACAGTTAAATGTCATTATCGCGAAAACGAATAAGCGGGAAAAATCAATATCGTATTTCTTTTGTTTTGATTTCGTTTTTAAAACTTTCACTTATGTAATTGTATGTGGGCTTTTGTTATTTTGTTGAAGTCCTGATTCCACGGACAACGCCGTGCGCGTACTGCTAGCATTTGATATTTGCAAAAGTGTGCTGTAGAAAGTATGAGAATACATACGACACCATCTACTCTTTTTCATACTGTAATTCGTAACAAAATAATTAATCGCGAAGACAATTTACACGTTTTAGTTTAGTTATATTGACGTCACTTTTATTTTGAACCGCACCAAACTTCCGCACCACAGCAGAGAGGAGGATATTTCGCCCTCTACGTATGACTTAGCTTTCAGCAGGCCCGCATGCACAGCGGGTTTTCAGAGGAATCGGGTCTCGAGCCTTGGACCCTCCGGTTACGAAGCCGAGACTAGGAAACCAGGGCCCGTCTCAATTCACGCGTACGTGGATGCTCAAGATATTACAAAAAATGCTACTTTTTGGTGGTTTCAAAATACATGAAAAATCTCATAAATCAGTGTGTTTCCCTCGAATATATTCTATATTTGCACAATGCAGTGCTTTTTGTGATGTGTTTCATAGCACAGTGAAAACCGCATACCAAATTTCACTTATATAGCTTGTGTTTTAAAGGAATCGTTTTGAATTCCACACTGACAGACAAACAAACAGAGAGAAAGTTTCTAATTTTGGACTACCGGACAAAGGATTTAATTCAAAATTGGTATCATAGCAACAATTTTCGTATAAAGACCATAGACTAAAATTCACCCCTTTTGCTCAATGTTTCCCAATGTGGGACCCACGCCCCACAGGGGGCAATTTGATTGTTAAGGGAAGCAATTCGAAAATGGACTAATTCAGAGATTAAAAGCAACCGTCTGCTGTGATTTAACTAACATATGTATATGTTACAGTTAAAGCGTGGAATCCGTTATTTCATAAAATAACTAGGTATTTCATGAATTACCTAGTTATTTTCAATCCGTTATTCATGGAAGAACTAGGTATTTCATGAATTACCTAGTTTTTTCAATCCGTTATTCATAGAAGAACTAGGTATTTCATGAATTACCTAGTTTTTTCAATCCGTTATTCATAGAAGAACTAGGTATTTCATGAATTACCTAGTTATTTTCAATCCGTTATTCATAGCAGGACTAGGTATTTCATGAATTACCTAGTTTTTTCAATCCGTTATTCATAGCAGGACTAGGTATTTCATGAATTACCTAGTTATTTCCAATCCGTTATTCATAACAGAACTAGGTATTTCATGAATTACCTAGTTATTTTCAATCCGTTATTCATAGCAGAACTAGGTATTTCATGAATTACCTGGCTGAATACCTAGTTATTCTATGAAATAACTGAATTATTCGCTTTAGCGGGAACATATATGAAACGGCACTTATTTTTTAGTATATACATTCTGAACAATTTTAAAGAGATTTTAATCCATATCAACCTTTGAAAAAATGCGAAACATTATTTTGTACCTGAATCGCAGTTCTCTATTATATGTTTTGAAAATTTACTCACCTTGTTTCTCAACAATTCCCAAATGATTTCTTCCTAAAACTTATCTTTTAAGTTCTTTCAGTGAAAACCTCAATTTTTGAATATTGAAAATTATGTAACTTGGGGAGGGCATAGGAATCTTAGAAAGGCTTAGGTGGGGTATGGCACAAAAAAGGTTGGGAAA
>BGPR01019509.1:0-24206 GCA_013235015.1 Araneus ventricosus
TGTGCCAATTTAAAATCCTGTTATATGTTTCTTGAAATGGTTAAACATGTTTTGCTTGAATTCATGCATTTCTTATTAATTATCCTCATGCTCATGTATTGTGCTATGCAAAACTTTGTGTATATGAATTGGATAATCAAATCTTGTAGTATCTGTGCAATCATTTTGCTTTCATGTTTAACTTGTGCTTTGTTTCATATTACTTTAAGGATCGTTGCATGGCTTTTTTGGTTGTCTGATTGAAAATCCTATATAATATATTTAGTGCTGTAAATTGATTGAACGTCAGTCACGTATGTAAGAGATATAAGTCATGGTCTAATTATTTGTAAACTTTCACATCTTGCTCGTAATTTACAGTGGCATTCATTGTGGGAGCTTATTTTAATAATGGTTAAGCCAGATCTTTTCATACTCTTTATCTTGGTAGTGTAGACGGCTCCCTGGGGTTTTTTCCCCCCCCCCCCATTAAGAGTCATAATGCATGATGACTGCATTAAGAGCAAAATTTATTGATTTAATTTAATAATTAATATTAATTAATCATTAATATATGATCTAAACTTATTAATAGTGTTTGCGGGGGCTGAGACTAATTTGGAAGACATTTTCTACCTGAAGGATTCATAACCGTTTTCAGAGTGTACCCAATGATTAGAAACAAGCCGACTTCACTTGATATTTTATTTTTCTCTATATTTCTTTATTTTATTCTTCTTTATGAGTGCATATTATATGAATTAATATATGTTTATGCATATGCAAGATTGTTGTAATTTTATTGGTCATGTTTTCATTTCTTTTTTCCCTCTGTAGTTTTGACATTATTATTTTAAAACGGCTAAAGTTTACGAAGCAACTCCGTACCCCCAGTACTTGTGCTATAACTTGAAGTGATGTGATTTCTTTTAGCCTTCCAGAGAGTGCTCTTACGCAAATTTTACGACATGTCGTGTATTGTATTACATATATATATCATGTTATTTTACAAAAATAAATGCAACTTTTATTTATGTTATCTGTATATATTAGCCTAATAGTAAACAAATATTTTATAAGTAAAATTGCACTTAAATATATAAAATAACGATATAAATATGTAATACGATGCACAATTCAAGTATGTCTTGCAAATGCATGCCCGATGGAAGGTTAAAATTAAGTGGTAAGCAACCTTAGTCACCTTTTAGCAACCTGCTACTTTTATCTTAAACAGGACATTGTTTGGCATCTTCATGGTTGTACTCCTTTATTAAAATGACAGATTTTCTATTTAGGACCCTCCTTAAATTGGGTGGACAACCTGGGACACGGCTAGGGGAGAGGGGTGTTAGACACAGTTCCAAAATCAAATAAAATTTAAGAAATTCAAAAACATCAAAATAGTTCATTGTTAACATATTTAAAAGCAAACTGTAAGAGTTGAAACACATTCTTTTACCATTTTTCCATCATGCTGTTTCATTCACAATGATCATGTGAGAATGACCATATTCATGGTAGTAAAAGTTTGGGAGAAGTTCTCAAAAGTGAGCTTTTTTTAGAGATTAACTGTAGTTAATCTTTTTTAGCATGAACTTTTTACTGATTAAAAAAATCATTAAAAGAGCAATGTCTGGCCAAATGTATCATCATGGGGAGGTCAAGGTCGTACCCGGTGGCTGGAGAGACCAGAATGAGGGGAGAAGACGTATGCAAAGATGCATGCGTCGCTTTCTTTGTTTCTGTCATCATGATACAGATATGCTTTTGGCCATCCAGGCTGTGTTTAACAACTTAAGCCAAAACTACTGTAAATACATGTAAAATGTTTTGTATATTAAGTATATTTAGCCCAGAAACTGGTATTTCTGAATTATTTATGCCTGTAAGGCATTCAACCACACCAATTCAACGAAATTAAACGAAGGTCTACCAAGACTGTTGCAAGTATGCAGGAAATAAGAAGAGAAGGCCGTTGCTATTTGTACTATGATAGTTAAAAATGGAATAATCCGAGGCATTTGATTCAAATGTGGGATATTTTTTTTTTTTTTCTGTGACGAAGTGTCAAAAATTGGGGATTTCTGGTCAAACTTTACTGTGTCTTGAAAAACGACCATTTCAGCTAACTTCAGGCCTTGGACTTTATGAATTTATTTTCTTTTTTATTCTGATAGTTTCTTGTGCTGAAAAGCAGATTAAGAACTATTGGTTTTGAATAACTCTTAAGAGATTTGTTCAATTTCTATAACATAATAAAATATTTTTTAATGACTTTAATTCTGAGAAAATTGTTTCAGATTTCTTTCAGTGAGAGTTAGTTGTATTTTATGCTAATTTTTTATGTTGTTTTTTTAGATTTGTTTTATTCTCTTCTTTAGTTAGTGTTACATGAACAAATTGTATTACGATCGTTATCATTTTGTGAAAGTATTCACTCTTTGATTTTAATTCATTCAAATTTCTGTGGACATTTTAAAATTTATTGCTGATGGATAGCTATTTTTTATTGCTAAAAATTATCAGTTCATCCAGATTTTTTCCCATATTCTGCACTTTCTTTTTTTAAATTGAACATTGGTTGCTTTCTCAAAATCTATGGAAATCCATCACTAAAAAAATTAAGTAAAAAGTACTGTGTAATACTCATCAAATAAAATTTGTTTTAAAAATTTTGTTTTCAGTTTTCCATGTTGAGTTAATCAGAAGTATCTGTCTTAGTTATTAAAAAATGGATATTACTGTATGCGTAAAATTTCTGAGGATTTAATTTTCTAATCTCATTGGAAGTTTTTTTCATTTCAGAAATTAAAGCTTAGAAAACTTTAATATATTTCAGGTTAGAATGTTATTAAATGAAATAAATAATTTAATGCATTAAATATTTTAATCAAATTTTTTATTTCACCTTTATCTTATTTAAACTAGACAGCTGTAAACTAGGCTGGGAATGAATGACTTTTGGAAGACTCGCCATACATTTTCTTATTTGTCCTTTGTTATAAATTGAGATAAGCTACGTGGAATTTGTTAGAATCCAGAGATCGATACTGTCAATCTTTAATTTTTTTCTTATTTTTTTTCAACTTGTTTTTTAAAATAATTTTTGTTGTTTATCCTTTTTCACATTATCCTTTACAGAGGAAATGTTAGGTGAAAATTCGCAGGAAAATGTTGAACTATTGATAGTCCATGAGCATTTGAAACCTAGGCAAGGGTCAACTTTAGAAGGTATCGTATATTTTAAAATGTAATTTGTTCCTCTATTCAACCAATCTTCAAGTTTGAAAAATTATTTTCTTCAAATATACATCGGAATTTTCTTTTCCATTTAATTTTTATTAAAAGTATCCGGACTAATTTAAGTGGATTCTTGATTAATAACATTATAAATTCATATGGAATAATAATTTGAACCTCAAAGGTAAAATCCCGTAAAAGAAGTAAATCAACTCATCTTTAAAAACAAAGCTTAAATAATTTTGGGCCTTTCAATTTTATTATTCAATTTCCTTCCCCCTTGTTATTTTTACAGAGGAGCTATCTGATGAAAGTTATGAAAGAGTAATTGATGACATTGATGCGTCATCTAGCTTAGGAGGTATTGTGGAGGTATGTGCTAAAGTATAATTAGTGCTTTTATTGAGGTACCTCAGGACATTAAATTACATTTTGTCCTTTTACGGTTTAATGCCCTTTGGGTCATACTACAAGTATTTACATCAAGTATTAACCCATCATAGCGGGTCTCATTCCACATGCTCTCACAATGAGTCATACTCATTCACCAATGGAAGAACAAAATGCTTTCCTTGCTGATACTACTCAGTGTTAGCCATAATGGCTCCATTTCAAGAATGTCAAGACATGCGTTCAACTAGTGTCTGTTGTTCATTATTTTTATCATGTACCAGGGTGCATGTGTATAAAACTCATATCCTCCTGCTGTGGTGGTGTGGAAGTTTGTAGGGGTGGGTACTGAAAACCATCTTGGAAAAATCCTTTACAACTATTGAATTCATCCATGTCAAAAGAATCTGATTGTTCTGTGCTGTGAAATGGTGCATGAATTTCATTGTGGATTGTGATGTGAACATGATTTAGTCATAGAAGGCACTGTGTATGATAAATTATAACAGTATTCTTTATTCATAAACTGTTAAGTTTTCCAAGTTGGTCTCTTTCGGTGTAAAATATCCAAAGAATTTTTCTTGTTCATTTTTGTTGATATTGTCCATGTAAACTTGTAATAAGAGAGTAGATACCTCCTAACCTGTGTATACCACCACCTAATATAGGCAAATCAATCCATAATAAAAATCTTCTTTTGTAATTTTTTCCCTCTTACCCTTTGCATTACCTTCTGTAGAGGAAATATTGCTGGAAAAATCAGAAAATTTGATTGATGATTATTATGCGACATTAGCCTTTGTAGAGGAAATATTGCTGGAAAAATCAGAAATTTTGATTGATGATTATTATGTGACACATGGCTTAGTCATAAATTTAGGAGGTCTTGTATGACTTAAAGACTAATTGGTATTTTTGTTACACCAACTGTTTAATTTGTCGAATGAATCTCCCCATCCCCTTTTTGTATTTACTGCCCAAAAGTCTTGCAACAAGGTATTTAAAATCAAATTGAAAAAATCAAGCTGAAATCTTGAATAAACCAATTTTAAAAGATCCTCTTTAGTGATCTTGTTGCACTGTCTCAATTGTTCTTTGCTTGAAAATTTGATTAGCAATCGTGATAGGAAATTTTGCTGAGTCATACGCTTTTACGGGTCTTCCGTATGTTAAAATGCAGTTTCGATCTTTTATTTACAAATAGTTAATTGTTGTTAAAGCTGATATTTTCTATGCTGTGAATATTTTTTCCATTTCACTTGTGTTTGTTGATACTATCTACATAAGCTTAAGATAAAAGAGAATTGAAGCTGCATATGAAAATTCTTCATGGTTTATGATTCATTCATAATACAAAACTTCTTTTCAAGGGAATAGAGGTTAAATGTGTATATATTTTTATAGAATTTCAGATTGTTTGCTTTCAGATCTGTGTGTTTTAGAATAATTATATTCATTACTAGTTATTTATTTTTTCATAATTCTTAAAAGAAAGTTATATTTTGAATTGTTTAACTAGTTTATTTTCTTAGCATTATATTTTTATAGAATTTAAAATTGTTTGCTTTCAGATCTGTGTGTTTTAGAATTATTTTAGAATAATTATGTTCATTATTAGTTATTTATTTTTTCATAATTTTTAAAAGAAAGTTATATTTTGAATTGTTTAAACTAATTTACTTCCTTACTATTAGATAAATTTTATGCTGATTAAATTTTTTATTGTGAATTTTAGAATGAATGTTCTTATTTAAAAAGTAAACTGGTTTATTCTTAGTATTTAAAGAAATAGAGATGTGATAAATAATCTTAAGGATAAATTCGGAATTAAAAGTAGGAGCTGTATTTGAATATAATGTAACTTAATATATATATATATATATATTTGCTACACCAGTAAAGAATTTTCTGTACTTAATGCTTTCAAGAAAAGTGTAAGAAAATTTGTAAGATCAGATGTTTTATAATTCTACTAGGATTTAATTTTTCCAGCACAAATTATTTCATAATATATATTGTGGTTTTTTATGACAGCCTTTTATATAATCAAATCCCTATCTGCGTGCTCATGTATTAAAATAATAATTTATGAAATAAAAATATTATTGATACATATAGTATAAAACCTTTTTTCCCCTTTTTAGATGTTTTTATAAATATAAAAGAAATATTAAATATATTAATTAAAAGAAATGCTGTTTATTATAGTTTTTGTGGTAAATTAACAATATTCCCTTTTATTAACAAATTAAAATGAAATAGTAATCTCCTGCGAAATTTGCATCCTACCTGTTCATTCAACAGACTGAATCATTATATCTGATTAAAAATCTAAACAATTTGCTTTCCATATGAACATAAATGGCATTTGCTGCTGCTGCTTTTTTTTCAGCACACAGAACTGCCATGCTTGGAAATTCGGATCTATTTACCGCTACACTAACTCCATTTATCCACCTATGTAAATTGTGAATAATTACCGTTAGTGTCTGGACCACTGATAAAACCGGTTTACCGAATTCAGAACGTTTTATTTATTTTTTTAAATCGCTGTGTACCTTTGAATCTTAAACCTCATGAATAGGGAGAGTGAGGAGAATAGATTTGTGGCACTTAGGCTCGATAAAGCTGCAATCAAACGGCATCTTCTCTCCCTCCCCCCCCCTTCCTAATCTACCTCTCACCCTCCCGACCTTAAGTCCTTGTCTACTGTTTGACATTGACTGGGCTCGTTTCGTATAGCCGTTGCTTTTAGGTAGGAACCAGGAACCGTTATTGTTCGTCGCTATTATTACTGGTGGAAGCGATTTTTTAGAGTTATGTGGTTTCGGATCTAACTTCCGCCCTTTGATATCGTTTGGGGGATGATCTTACCTCCTGTTTATGTGTAAATATAAGCGTCGAGTTTTCGATTATGTTGCAGTTAAAATGTCTTAATACATTTTTTAAAGTTGGAAAATAAATTTTCTGCTTTAATTGTAAATCAATTTCTGTTTCGAAATTTCGCTTTTTTTGACGAACGTTGTCTTCCGAGTGTGGTAAAATGTTGTAGGCAAAATGGCCAGACGTCCCGAATTTTGTCTGCTTGTTCCGAACTGAAAAATTGATTCGTATTTGTCCCGAATTTTACTTATAAGAAACTAGCTCGTATTGAAAAAATAAGATTTAATTATTATTTAAAGTTAAATTCGGAATTTTTGCTATGCGTTTGACGTGACCAGACGTCCCGAATTTGCTGGGACAGTCTTCATTCTTGGTTTTGTCCCAGATTGAAAAAATGCCCCGAATTATCCTGTTTTTTATGAATAAATAATTCATATTTTAAACAATTAATCAGATTTCATTTTTTAAAGTTAGTTCCGAAAAAGTTTCCTGCCCAGCTGTGCTGTTCTAAGAATGTGTTCAACCCAATATGACACATGTAGGTCAATCAGCCCTACCAAAAAATAATGAAAGCAATAGCAAATTTTATTATTTTTTAATCTTTTCCTGGTCTTTTATAAAAATGTAAATTATTAACTATTTGATTGCTTTTAAATTTTCATTTTATTTATTTACATATTTTTGGGTTTTTACCATTACTCTCTACACCTCCCTCTAACTTACGTCCGGATTCCAGAGCATCCTAGATTGAAATTTGGCTTCTGTAATGTAGCAAATAAATGAATGAAAAATAAAATGGTTTTGTTAGGCTTTTTATACTTACTTTCTTTAATTACGATAGATTCCTCATATTAACATTTGTGGCAATGATCGAAGTACATCACCCCCAGGCTTTTTAGTGGTCTTGTAAATTTTGAATAACAGAATTTATTACAAAATTCTCTTTTTAAATTTATTGAATTCCTAATGTTTTTGAAAGATACATCAGGTGAGATTTCGAAACTTCTCGATGGGACCGACTCTATAACATTGAACTAGGATTTGACGGTAGTTTTCTCATAGTACGAAAAATCGGGTGTTCTGTAATTTCTTCATATTTTTTTATTGCGAAAACTTAAAATTCATACTTGGTAATAACTGTAACCTGATGATTACTTCTAAAGTTGCTTATTTGTTCATTTGACACTGTTTTCTGCCAGTCCATTCTGGTTAATTGGCGATTCATTCATGATGCAAGATCGTCGTATTCTACAACTCCGTGGCAAGTCTGGGTTGTAACTCTTATTTTACTGATTTTTCTTTATTAAAATGTTTCTGCGTCGTTGCAAAATTTTTTACCTTTTAAAATATTGTAAGAAGTGATGGTTTTTTTTTAGTGTTCAATGGTTGATGGTTTATTTAGTCTGGATTTACCTACTCAAGAGTTCTAGAGAAATCTGAACAAGCAGTAGTACCCTCTAATCTTTGTTTTCAAAGGAATAACAAAATCTTCTAGGATATATTTGTTGTAATTTCGTTCGTTGGATCTGAATGTGTTATCATTCTTTTTGATCCACAAAGTTTTCGGATCTAATTTACTAAATAATTCTAGCAATAATCGTTTTATGGAAAGAAAAGACGAAGCATTGTTTTTATTTTGTTAAGCACCCTAATCGTTACATTTCAGTTTTAGACTGAAGAAAAGAAAATTTAGTTTGCAGAATCTGTTTTAGTTTCTGGTGGTCAACGCAGAATTTAGAATTAGCCTTTTAAATTCTATATTTATTGGACTTTACTACTGAAGGATCAAATATCTCTTACAGTTATTTCTTTTTGATGAAATATTTATATACGATTTGTCCTAATAAAAACAGTGAAATAAGAGTGCATTTTCAAAACAAGGTAGTTTAATATGAATTTCAGGTGCAAATGTCTTGAATTTACAATCACTGTCCGATTACATCTTTAGACTGTCATTTCATCGCAAAATTGCCTCATTTACTAGGACCGGTCATTACTTTATGCTGCCGCTCTCATAATGTTAGTTCTAGATCGCCGTGTGAAAAATAGAGCATCTTGGAAAATATTCTTTTCCTTTGTCATTTCGGGGTGTTGGCGTCGTGATGGCGTGGAACACTTTCCGGCCGCGATTTCGCAACGGAAAGCACAATTCTTTTGATGATCGCCTGCATCATGAGGAAATGCATCCTAGTACCATTGGCCAGCCTGCTGCTGCTGCAAAGAATGTTGGCAGGTAGCGGTACTTTGCCAACCCACCGAACCAGTAAGGGAGGGTGGGGGATGACTCGGAACGTTTTCTCACCGCGATCCCTCCCCACCTTCCTTTTCCTCTTGATTTCCAATTCGACCATCGCAAATTGCCCTGCGGTCATAACTCATGCAGCCAAGCATCAGACAAAAGTAGTGGTAGGAAGGCGGTTTTGCACTAGTCGGGGCCCTCTCTAAGGTAGGGAGGTTAGAACGCATTTAGCAGTAATGTAGACAAATACCCCCCACCCCAGAATTTTTAAGGTCTTTCTTTCCTCTGGCATAATTCTGTAATTTAAATTTTAGTCTCAGACGATTTTTTTTCTTTGGATGCGCTCAGTACCATTCGTTCCATCCTGTATAGCCCAGGATCTGGTCCTAATACAGACAATCTCTCCTCTAAATCCTCCCTTTCATCCGGCATTATTATATTTAAATTTTAGTCGCAGACGATTTATTTTTGTTTCTGTTTGAGTTATCTAAGTAGCTGCCATTTGAGTTCTGCATGGGACAGGTTTTTGAAGTCCTGTGTGTTTTTCGAACCTTTGCTTGGAATTTTCCTGAAAAATTTTCTTCTAGATTGATTACCCGACATAAAAATTCCAAGTTAATTTTTATTTTTATTTAAATCAGTTTATAGTAACAAGTAGTCGAATTATGATATGAAGTTATATTTAAAAAGTGTTGTTATAAGTGGATTAATTGTGAACTAATTTACTGCATGTAGTTTTCTTGACGTAAAATTTTTACTTTACTTTGTTATTGTTTATTTTACAAAGCGTTAAACATTACAGATGTGGCCAGATTCGAGATCTTAATATAAGGCCTTATAATTTTGGCTCATAACTTTGTATTTGGGAAGAACTGTCTCTAAATTCGAATAGATGAAAATTACTAAAAGCATTCGTCGAATGCAGTTCTCTTTTTAACAAACGTGCAATTTACGAATACCCTTGATTGTTCGAACAGTTGTTTTGTTCCCATTAAGCATTCTAGTGCGTTATTTATTACACATTGTACACATGCATTCGTGAATTAATTTTCAACATTCTCAAAGTGTTTAAAGATGATTTTTTTAAAAAAAATGACAAACTCTATTCCCCCATATACAATTGATAAAAACACGCCCTGTATTAAAAGCTGAATGATTTCAGTGTTTCTGAGACTGTCCATATAATTTGAATGTTTTTATTTTTTTTAAAACCTACAAATTTATGGACACCTATGATTACACCAGAGTATAGGGGCTTGACAAAAAAATTTAGAAATTTAGTTGCACAATTAGCTGGCCTTCCCAGACCCAATCATTTCCTAGTTTTAAGCAGCTAAAATGAAATAAATTTTTAATTTTTTCCGTAAAGAGTGGTGGTGGTGGGGCGACGACTGACACCCTCGAGTCGCCGCCATTGACTTGGAACAAACATGTTTCACTTTCATACTCAATTCAAGTCTCCGCCACTGACTTGGAACAAACATGTTTCACTGTCATACTCAACTCAAGTCGCCGCCATTGACTTGGAACAAAAATGTTTCACTTTCATACTCAATTTCTACTTTGAATCGATAAATAAAAGATACCACATTTTAAGAGCTAAACCGTTGAGACAGAGAAGCTTGAACCGAACGTGTGCTTTCTTTGGGCGATCTAGTTTGCACAGGTCTCCATCTCTTTTTTTTAAGTGAAAAATTACGCATCGTTCTTCCGATTTTTACTTTTTTCGTACCTTTCACCCTCTTACTGCGTCTACACCTTAATCCGAAAGGTAAACGGCATTTATTTTTGTCACTCGATTCGCCGAGCAGATTGTACGACTCTTTTTAAGTTCCTGTTAGTTACTGATGGCTGAAATATTTCGCCGTTGATTCTGGTAGACCATAATGTCTTATTCTTTGATTATTATAATCGCAAAAGCCGCAACATGCTTAAATGGGTAATTATATAATGAATGATAAAACTGTATTAATAATTCAATAGAAAAGGTTTGGGGCCATTTCAGCGTCTGAATTTCAGTTATATTTAGCAAGATATACATATATATAAATATTTTATAGTTATGTTTAGCATCGTTTTGGTTGTAAGTTACAATACGTTATTAATTTAAAGTTACGTTATTACTTCTACCTGAACTAAAAATCTAATTACCATCATTATTTCTTACTAAAAAAAAAAGATATACCTCTTATTGGTTGAAAGAAGTATGACAATTCTTCCAGAAGAGGAGTTGGTTTAGCGAATTATTGATTTGAAAGGTCTTGGATATGGACCTTTAATCCTGCATTTCTATGACGTATATAAGGTTTAACGTATGACTAAGTTCCTCCCATTGGGGTCTCAGGAAGGAATTTGATTCACACGCCGAAACGCCACATAAAACGTTGTATGGGAGATGCTCTATATCTCGGTAACTACATATGTTAAAAACATAACTGTCTTATTTTAGAGATAAAGGGTAACAACAGAAGTTAAAAAAAAAAAAAAAAATATTGAAAATCGGAAAAGAATCTCGCGAGTAAAGTAGTCCTACACCTTTAACATCGGCGGCTGTTTGAAAAAGACAGCCTTCCGTCATAACCCATACAACGTTCGGTTTTTTGTAACTTCTGTTGTTACCCTTTATCTCTAAAATAAAACATTAGTTACGTTTTTAACATGTATGGTTACCGAGATAAAGAGGATTTCCCATACAACGTTTAATGTGGCGTTTTGGCGTGTGAATGAAATTCCTTCCTGAGACCCCAATGGGAGGAACGTAGTCCTGCGTTAAAAGAAGATGTACCTCTTGCTGGTTGAAAGAAGTGTGAGAGTTCCCCAAAAAGAGGAGTTGGTTTAGCCAATTATTGATTTGAAAGGCTTTTGGATATGGACCTTTAATTCCGCATTTCTTTTCCTTTTCTTTCTTTTCTTTTTTTGTGTCGTCAGCTAAATGGCTTAGTTGAGATATATCTCCACAAGCTTGGTAACATCGTGAGATTGAGACCCAAATTGACAATTGTTTATTTTCATAACAGATCTTGATGCATGTTTTAATTATAGTCTCGGAAAACATTTGGTTAAACAGGAAAATTTGGCAAATCTATTGCAAGTTATTTAGTTTCCTTCAAAAAGGATTTTATACAGACGTGTTTTTCTGTTCCACTACTTTGCTCCCCTCCCTCCATGTGATTTTTTCATGAGTGATTCCATGGCCAGAATATCACTAATTGAAAATCGTGACCCTCCATCCTCGTACTTGAGGTCTCCTCCGTATTGGATACCATTTGCAAGAACAAGTATTTCTCGCTTAAACTTGACAAATTTTCCACCATCTCAATTTTTTGAAAATTAACGAGGAAGAAAAGACTCAATTTTTCGCAAGCGTGACGGAACATTTCTAATTTTCTTTCACTCACATGGTTGGAACATGAGCGTTTGATATTCATATGGATGTTTAAAAAAAATTTTTTTAATTGCGAAAAATTGAATATTTTCTTCCTCTTTGAAATTTCAAAAAAATTGAGATAGGTGGTGTTGCTTGTTAAGCGACGATCTGCTGCAACTGATTGTGATGAGAACGTGATATTATCGCCTTTTTTTACTTTCTCGTATTCAAAGATAAAGTATTGTAATCGTCAAAAAATTCGAACTCCAGATTTTGACTAATCTCCACGTTTTAGATCTCCACGAGTCCAAAAAACACAATTTTGGAATTATGTCTGTCTGTGTGTCTGTATGGGAACATGATAACTCAAAAACTGTTATAGGTAGAGAGATGGAATTTGGTATGTGATCTTTACACATAATTTGTGGGTTTCTGTCAAATTTTGGACAAAATCCGTCCACGGGAAGTTTGGCTGTCTGCGTTCATGTGAGCACTATAACTCAAAAACTTAAATAGCTAGATGGATAAAATTTGGTACACATTTTTATCATCATAAATGTAGGTCCGTCTCAAATTTTGGGCCAATTCCATCAGAGGGTTGACTGTCTGTCGGTCTGTTTAATCGCATATTTGACAACAATAACTCCTTAACATAATCACTTAGATAAATGAAATTTTGGTATATGGTCTTCTAACCTTAATTGTAGATTTGTATCCAATTTTTGTTTCAATCGGTTAAAAAAAAGGCGTTCAAATTGCATATTTGGTTCCTTTGCTGTACTATGACACACAAAAAAAATGTCGCCACCGCTTGGCTCGTTTTACTGCTGTTTGGCGTATTTTTTCTCCACCTGTGTTAGGGAGTATACGAGAAAGTTTATGGGAAACCACTCCCGCTGGTTTAAAACGTAAATGCAATGTTTGATATTAACTGATAGAGCATGATTCTTATCTATTAAAATAAAGCAGCCATTAACATTTCTGATCGAAGAAAACCGATAAGAAATAAACTTTTCCCTACGTTACTGACGGGAAGTGCCGAATATTGCTTGAAACGGACGTGCTGACTAAAACACGAATAGAAATACAGGCTTGTGGAAGAGCATACCTCTATTTTGCGCACTTCTCGACTTTCTTTTCCGCATTTGGACTCTGCATTATTTTTTCTATCGATAAATGGGGGAGGTTAGTGTGTGTGTAGAACTTCTTTATCTCTATAACATGCAATTTCTGAACATAGTTTGCGATGTTGAAAATTTGTAGAAAGTCGAACCGGTTAGATTAGTTAGAAACCACAAGACCTCTTTTGGGCTGAGAACCGTTTTTTTTCTTTGAATTTTTATCTTGTGGTTGAAATTTGCCGTCTCGCAGTGGCGAATCCAGGATTTGGGTCGGGGGGTGGGGGGTGGGGAGTGAGGTAAAAAAAATTGTGTATCGCCGAGGCAAATTTCACACCTTATGGCTTATATAAACCAAAACGCTTTAACTTTACTCACCTGACAATAAGAATCATAAAGAATAATACAATGCTTTCGATAATTTAATAAAAAATACAATGAAATAACTAACCAAAAAATATCTTCGACCGCGTCAACGCTACAAATACAAGTGGAATGACTAGAAAAGTAGGAAAATTTTGGAACCTGTCAAGCCAGAAAGCAATGTTGTCACGTTATTATTATTTTTTAAATGGAAAATTACGAACAAACAGTTGTAGTGATTTTAAATAAAGTCAAGAGTTCTGGCTTATGTCGGGGGGGGGGGGGGGGGGCGCGGGCCTGACCCGCCTCCCCCCCTGCGTTCGCGTTATGCATTTTTTACCGTAAAATTATTTCAAGAAAACTCCAAGGGTACATACATGGCTTACCTATATCTTGTATCAAATAGTGATGGCCACTTACTGGGTATTTTTTTATCACAAATGTATTGTTTGTTCGTCCGGATGCGGCAACGATTACTTGGAACTTGTTATGTGTGCGTATATTCCTCAAATTAATGAAGCGCGGTAATTCCCCTATGCGCAACGTACCAGGGCCTCCTAGAGAGAGCCCGGTGGAGTCCCGCTAATCCGGAGCCCGCTTGTCCGGACATCCGGTAATTCGGACGGGATTCTTTTTTCTTTAGTACTGTAGTATTATTTTATATCCTGTTCCGAATTTAGTGTCTCTTTCTTTTTTTTTAAATTTTTAATTACTGTGGTTTTTTTGTACTGTTCAATCAATAAATTTTGAATTTTAATTATGTACAAATATGTTTTGGTTTCTTAATCCTACATCAGGTTAAAAACTTAGGTCTATAATATTAAAATTAAGCTATAGGAAAAGTTGTATATTTATGAAAAAAAAAAAAAAACAAACCCGAACGATTTTTATAATTTTACCCATCAGAAACCCGTTTAATCCGAACTTTCGGTTATCCGGACAGGGTGCGGTCCCATCTAGTCCGGATAAGCGGAACTCTGTAATGTTCATCAGTAGCTTCCACGCCCCCCTCCTTAAAAACGGAAAAGGACACATATTTAAAAACTTTATTATTTTTTTATTGCATGTGTTTAAAGAAAACATCAAAATACATATTAAGAAGTGGAAAAAACATGCAAATAAAACGCGCGATGAAAGTTCCTTTAAACTATGCGCCACGATATCTGTTTATTAGAATAAATATTTCATTTTTAGGTTAAGCTCTTCTGTTTTCGTTAGAAATATCAACACTCGAAAGTGAAAAGGTATGTTTGTTTTGTTCATGAAAGCAAACAGCTTGTGGCGTAAATTGTTTCGTGAAAGATATGCAATTGAAAACTTTATTAGACAAATTATAAAGTCATTGAATGCAGTCTTTGTTGTGTCTGCTTTGTGTGCATAATCTGCAGAAATCTTCATCTTTTAACTAAGGTCTCTCATTTTCAGTAACAATGGTATTCTACAGACATTTTTTTAACCTTTTATTTTCCTTGTTCTTTTGTATTGTAGAAAAGACAATATTTTTTTCACATTTTGTATACTTTGGAGAAATGCGCTGTGTAATATTCATTTCGTGGAATTCAACTTCATTCAAGGCTGATTTTTATCAGTCTTCCAGTAAAATAGATGGATATTTTTTGCTGTTCCTCAGAATGTGGTTGCTGTATCTTTTCTTACGAAAGTAATTTACAATTATTATATAAATACGGAAAACATTTTTGTTATCAAGTTGATGCTATTAAAATACGCTCAAATGCTAAGTTTGTATTGATTTGATTTTATCTTATGAATTTTTTTCCGTTTGAATTTATTGACGCAACCATTTTAATGCACATTTATTGTGACTCATTCTGTATAACGTGCCCGTGAACGATTTTGATAAATTTTAAATATGCTTTATTTTTACGTGAACTCTTCCTCTTGTAAAGTCAGAGTTTCTCCAAATACAAGGTATAGGCTGGGCGCACAAATACAAGGTATAGGCTGGGCCCACAATTACAACATATAGGCTGGGTGAACAAATGCAAGATATAGGCTGGATGCACAAATGTGAGGTATAGGCTGGGCGCATAAATACAAGATATAGGCTGGGCGCATAAATGCAAGATATAGACTGGGTGCACAAATACAAGATATAGGCTGAGTGAACAAATGCAAGATATAGGCTGGATGCACAAATGCAAGATATAGGCTGGGATGCACAAATACAAAATATAGGCTGTGGGTGCAAGTAAGATACGTCGAGGGTCAAACACCCTCCCACTGGTGTGGAGTGGATGTTTGGAGAGGAGATGCCGGATTAGGGGTTTTCCTTGTCATCTGATCACGATTCAAAATTACTAGGCCCGTCCCCAAATAGTCCTCGAGTTCCTTTAAAATGGAACGTTAATGAAACTGGATAAACCAAACCTCTTTTAAAATCATTTATTTATGAAGCATGTTTCAAAGAAAATCCAATTGTACTCAGTACACATTTCTTTTTGAAATTTTCTTCTTTCGCGTACAAAAAGTTTCGTACAGATTGTCATTTTTAGTTTTTGCATTGGCTTTTTTTCCTTTCCTATAATCTTTTTCTGTAAAAATTTCCTTTTCTCCATATTCTTTTTTCTTATAGTAATTTTAAAGTATATTCGTTCTTTTTTATATTTTCTTGAATTATGTAATAAAGCATAAGATTAAAGATAGACTGAATCAAAGGGTTTCGAAATCAAATTTTATCTCTGAGAAACACTCTGTTATCCATGTGACCCCACGTTTCCTCATTTTTATGTAATTTTTTATTCTTCTATCGGAATAACCACGTCAATTTGAAAGATTTACGTCCAGAAGTGAAAAAAAAAAATGTGAAAAAGCTGATAATCTAGTTTTTTTAGGCACATTTTATAAACATAACTATGAGTCATACGAAATCTGGGATGGATTGCCGAAAAGTTAATTTTTTTTTTGTGTGTCCTGTTCACAAGGACGAAACTCTGCATTTGGATTTCACGTTTTGACGAATTTGTTGGTACTATCAAAAATCTCGAATATAAATGCGTACAGATAATTATACTTTATGGTTGTAATTTTATTCGGTATCATAATTTCTGCTTCGGTAAAAGTTTTTTATCGCACTGATGCTAGTCGTCATATCATCATTGGTATCTGCTTTAAAAGCAAATAAACGTCTCACACATTCATCTCCGTATATTTGAGTCAAGGCAACACCTGTGTGTCTTCACAGGGGGCATTTGAGTTACTATTGTTATTTTTATAGCTTCAACAACACAAATCGGCTGGTGTGCACCGGGCCTTATCAATAGGCCACCGCGGCCCATCAGAATGCTTGAAGTTCATTAGATTCTAGGTGACTAGTGAGACCTGAAGAAAGGAACGTAATTAGCAAAGATCAAACCAAAATGCTATGGCGACTTAATAATCTCCTTACATAACAGAGAGGCCGTGGTGGCTTAATGGTAAGGTGTCGGCTTTGGGGCTGCAGGGTTCCAGGTTCAAAACCCGATTCCACTGAAGATCCGCCGTGTATGGGCCTGTTGCACGTTAAATCGTACGTAGTGGCCGAACGTCCTCCTGTTAGTGTGGCGTGGAAGTTTGGAGAGGGGGTGCCAACTCAGGTGTCGTCCTCGTCATGTGACCTCGGTTCAAAATTACGAGGTCCGTCCCAAAATAGCCTTCGTATTGCTTCAAAACGAGGCGTTAATATAACTAAACTAAACCAAACCCTACATAACAGATTTCGATTATTTATTTTTTATGTATAGAGAGTAGATATGGCTTTTGTATTTTCACGTGCAAATGACTTAAATGTTCGCTTTCCTAGTATTTAATGATTGTTAATTACTTCATCTTTAAACAAGAGTGGTGGCATTCTAGCATAATTATATGCTTGATAGTTTATTAATACAGTTACATTTTTTAGAGAATGGGTAGGGGAAGTGTTTGTTTGCCAGTATAATGATTCAATTTTGCAATACTGATTGATTTAATTCGATGACTTACAGTTTAAGGGTAATAAAAACCTTTCTCATTGGTGAGCTTAATCTAGTTTTCGTAATTGAAATATTAAAGTTTTTAAAAGAAATTTTAATTAATCGGTTTGCGTTTTAGAAGCCAATCGATATTTGCAAGAGATAGTCACTTGATTAATATAGACTTCCATTGGAAATTTCGCTGATGATTTCCTGTGAAAGGAATTTCTAATTTATCAATTTCATTTTCAAATTGCGTTCGTTTTCGGCATTTCTGCGATTACCATGGCAATAACATTAAGAACTATCGCATTACTTAAATCGTTTTAGTTGCATTTTTGCCTTTCGCGCAACATTTCAACTAGCAAAACATTAAAAACGATCGCATTACTTAAATCGTTTTATTCGCATTTTTGCCTTTTGCGCAACATTTCAACTAGCAAAACATTAAAAACGATCGATTGATTTAAATTGTATTTTAGTTACATTTTCTTATTCTACATAACATTTCATCTGGTTGCCCCAACATTAAAATATTCCGTGTTAAACTCGAATAATAGAACAGTGCGTGAGAGAAAAAAACTAAGAAACAAAAGCCAGATCTTCCAAGAAATCAGAAATTGATTTTCCTCCACTTCACTTCTCTAGATCACCCAATAGTGTTTTTTTCATTCGTAAAAACAGAAAGAAGAAAATCTCGAACCTAAAACGTCGCTTCATTTTTATCTTTTACTCTTCCCATCGTACATTATTTCACCGAAGAGTGTCCTCCCGTTCCCAAGCTTCAGGCAAAGCAGTCACTGCGCTTGCTGGCTGAGATACTTTAATCTCGCCATTCTATCAGATAAGAGGCCCTTGCAGTCTTGAAGAGTAGAGAGAAAAATCGCCTGAGGAATCTCATCTCTTCTACCGCAAAAAAAAGAAGAAGAAAAAGAAATGGGAAGTAAGGTTCATTGCTAGCAGGGAGTGTGAGGGGATAAGCATTTGATTAAGGGTGTGCTCTCTTTTTCTGGTGTGCCTCGGTCAGTGAACTCCGAGTGGTAAAGACAGCAGAGAAATCTGGGACTTGCAGCAAGCAAGGCAGAAGATGTATCTCTCAGTCCCGGAAGTGCTGGTTGGTTACAACACTCCAGTCCATACTTTTCATCTGCTGCTAATTCCACTTTACCTGATTCGAAACAGACCAATGACAGTTGGTGGGCTCGCGAGGGAGGGGTGGGTATACCCCCAGTAACAGGATTTTTGGTTGTTCTGCTCAGGTTTGGTCATTTCTCTGTTGATTGTGAAATATTTTGAGTGGAGGCCCGTTTTTGGGTGAAGGTGGGGCACCAAGAAACGTTTCTTCGAGTGGTTTTTCCACTGGACCGAGAGTAATTAAATTATAGGTTATATATAGTGGTTGGACTGGGAATTAGAGTCAAGATCCTCTTGCAGTGAGTTTAATGGGATTCTCAGAAGGACACCCAAATTGTGGAATTATGTAAATTATATTCCATGGATGTTCTTAAATTTTTTGAGGTTTTACTTATGCATGGTCTTTTATTTTTATTTTCTGTTAAGATTGCGGACTTGGAAATTAAGTGAATGAATAAATTTTGTTACCTTATGCTACATATATCTGTTGTTTTTACACTGCTTCTTGTAATAATCTAGATTTGGAAACAAATTAGGTTATGATGTTCATTGCTGACTCCAAGTATCTAAACGCTTGTTCTGGCCAGACTTCTTAATTCTTTCGTCCACGATACACTAACCACTAAGCTCTAAATTGTGAAACACCCCCGCATAGCATCCGGAGCTCCATAAAGATGCTGATCTGTGAAAAACTCGGGGATTCTTCCGGTTCGAATGTATTTAAACAGTGTCCAGGCTCCAACTTTCTTTTTCTACGATTTCTGTTCACTGTTGAACATGCACGTTGGGTTTCTCTATAATGGGCATTACTTGGAAACATCAAAGAAACCTTTGTAAAGTTCTCCAGTCATCTTTCATCGCGTTAGGCAAAATGTGAAAATTGGAATAAAGGATTTCTGGATTTGACCGTGATTGCAATCTGTAGAAACGTAACCACACTTCAACAACGGAACTTATACATGCATATGCTTATACTAGAAAATCACCCGTCATACCATGACGGATGCAAATTGCCTCTTAATCCGAGAGATTTCCCGTCAAATTTGACGTGTTTAAATATATACATATAACGTATTCGTGGTTGTAGTCGTTGAAAATAAACAGGCCGAGCAAATAACTACCTCTTATTTTATTATCAATAGGAGAGTGGTGGATATACGTCCATCTCCGTTTAGGTTACAAGCGAGAGTGCAGAGCAAAATCCCTTTATTCTCTCGGATAAGGGAATAACATATTGACACGTGATCAAAGTCAAGGGAATATTGGGTATTTTTAATAAGTTACGTAGGCGTTTCAGGGAAAAAGTCTGGTGCCAAAGAGATGCCGTCATGATTTTCTGTGGGCACGTTCAAGCGATTAAATATTCTTTTAGTAATAATCATGCCAAAATGAGAGATTTAATATACCTCCAGCGCGGGAAAAGAACCAAACTGGAGTTTTAGAAAAGTGATTTTGGAATACATTAAGATTTTAAAATATATAAAATTAGAATTTGGAATAAAACTAAGTGAGATTATTACATACATATATATGCGAGAGAAATGTTTAACATTGATTGAAAACAAATAAAATAAAAATATGTTTTATGACAGGAAATATTTTTTTTTATTTACGTGTTTTTTTATTCCAAAAACCTCTTGGTAAACAACCTTCCGTGTGAAGTATTTGTCGTTGTTTAACGATTTTATTATAATTCAATAACCATGAAATTCTCAGCTTGTCAAACATAAGTCAAAATTTCAAAGGAATTCTTTTTCGAAATTCTAATCAAAACAAAGCACTTCTGCTTTTCAAATGTTGCCAAAAAATATTATCAAATTATATCATCACGATTACAATAAATAATCAGATGCGTCGTGGCGTCCAAACTATATCTCGGGCATGATATACCACCGACGCGATTTACTACTTTCTATTAAAAAACGGAAGTTAATTATTAATCATATGATTAATATAATTTAAAATTTCTCGGAAGCTATTGACCATAGCGAGATAAATTTGATATCAATCGATAGCAAATTTTATTTCACTATTTTAGAGCTATTAAATTTGAAATTAGAACGACAATTACTCTTTTAAATTTAAAATTACTGAAATTTAGGTTCTCTAACAATGAAATAATGCTGTTTAACGTCTCGCAGTGCTATGGCGCGAGTTTTATTGTTGGTGACGTCAGAGCGTTACCGAGAGACAGATCTGGGCTATTATAATAGTAATTATCATCGATTACGAAGAACCACTTATTTTCATTATAATAGATAGGTGCTACTACAAATATCCAAATTAAACGCGGAAGTGAGTGGATATTGAGTGGGTGCATCAAAGTTAAATCATAAACAGATTTTTACGAAATAATTTATTGCTTGTTCTAGAGGCAGGGTGCCTGGGTGTCTGAATTCATCAAGATACCCCTCGTCCGAGAGCTGATGGATAATTAGTAAATATTGGTTATAAATATCCAAACTTTTCGTAGAAATGACGCTTCAATTTCTTGGGTGGAATGCGTCTTATCTCTTTGGATGTTTCGATAATATTTGTTGCAAGCGGATAGATTAAGCTGTAATCGTCAATTACGTTATCTTTCCACCTGTTTATGATAAGCCGTTGCTTGTTATTTTTTCTCTTCTTTTGACATTTTATAAGAACATGGTTTGAAGTGTGACTGTTTCATTTGAGTCTTTTTACTTTCTCGTATGCGAAGTATACGAAGAGAAAGTATTGTAATCGTCAAAAAATTCGAACTCGAGATTTTGACGAATCTCCACGTTTTAGACCTCCCTGAATCCGAAAAACACAATTTTGGAATTATGTCTGTCTGTGTGTGTGTGTGTCTGTGAACACGATAACTCGAAAACTATTAGAGCTACGGGGATGAAATTTGGTATGTGGTCTTTAAACATAATTTGTAGGTTTCTATCAAATTTTGGACAAAATCCGTCAACGGGAAGTCTGTCTGTCTGTATGTTCGAGGTCATGCGAACGCAATAACTCAAAAACTTGAAAAGCCAGATGGATAAAATTTTATACACAGTTTTATCGTCATGAATGTAGGTCCGTATAAAATTTTGGGCCAAATCCGTCAAAGGGTTGACTGTCTGTCGGTCTGTATAATCGCATACCTGTTCAGTTTTGAAACTAACTCCTTGCGCATGCCTATTGGTGGCAATGCCTGTGCAAAGAAGGGACGAAAACTTGGCAGTTTGCCAAAAACCAATTCTGGAGCGATTTTGTAAGGAAGTAAACATTTAGGAAGTCTCGCCAGGTCCTGTTGCGCAGAAGAATGCGCAGGGGATTTGAATTTGTTTTGATCCTTCAAACCACGCGTGGTTCCAACTTTGGTTTACTTGCGACGGAAGTTTATTTGGCGTCTTTTATTATTCTAGTTTTCTCTACATGTGTTAGGAGTATACGAGAAAGTTTAGGGGAGACCACTCCCGCTGGTTATTAGGGGATTCATCTTAACGTTTTAAGCGAAAAAGACTTGTGCGTATATGTGGGCTTGCGGCTCGTTAAATTAGCCGTCAAGAGTTAAATGTTCTCACGTTGGTGTGGCGTGGAATTATGGGTGCTTGTCATGTGATAGCGTTCCAAAAGAGAAGGTCTGTTTCAAAAAGTAGTATTCTATTAGCTTCAAAGCGGATCGTTAAACTTACTAAACCATTCCGGTTGTCAAAGACAAAGATTATTCGCAAATCAATCCCAAGTTTTTCATTTTTGCGAAGTTTTTATTTTATTATTTTTTTGTTATTTGGAAAGCATAAGCAGGGCAAACTGGCCCAGGCAAGAACTGGAGAGATAAATAAAAAGTTAAATTGCGTTCTGCAGTATACAGTTTCTTTCCTAAAATAGTTCAAGGCATATTTATTTCAAGGCAATTAAATTTTACCAGTTAACGCAGTTGGAAATCTCAACCGGAATACTTGATGACGGATTGTTGAAAGGGTCCATTCTGTAGAATTGACTGTCAAGAACATCATATCAGATATTTTCTAATTCAAGTCTTCTTATAGGACATTTTCTCTTAATACTTTTCCTAGTTTTTACGTAGGAAATTGTTTTTGTGTTTTTACTAACAGTCTGGATCCAGAATTTTCAACCTCCTTCGTGTTCCAACTAAATGTGTTCATTTATAGACTTAATACACAGTATCACTCTTCTTTTACACTTTTCTAGGGACCACAGGAATAGTGGTGTGACCGGAGGGAAAGTGTAAATTGTGAGTAACTCTTGCATAGTTAAAAATACTCTGGAAATCTGAGCGGATCAACGAAAAGTGTTGTAAATGACGGGCAAACATTAAAACGAGTTCATTTATTTAACCGCGTATAAAATGTACGGTTAGAAGTTTAGATTCGTAGTCTTATACATGGGTCGATCCAGGAGAAAATTGGGGCAGTTTTGCGGCCCCTTTACAAAATTCCACTTTATAAAAACGGCGCCTTCACGAAATTCAAACTCACGTAAAATATAGAAATATGACTGCTAAAATTGAAGGATTTACATGATAAAAAAATTTATCACAAAAATAATTTTTTTTCTCACAAAAAAGGGCCCCTTAAAAAAAAAACCTGGATCTACCCCTGTTATATGCGATTGATATTTGGAGAAAAATATTATTGCTAACTTGCAAAATTGGTCCATTTTTAAGCAACAGTGTCCGCATGCTACATTATGGTAAATTTAACATCAGTTTCTTAAGTCTTTTTGCAAGAAATTTGAGTCTTTAAAAAAAATCAATTTTTTTAAAGCTTTATATGTATTGTTTAGCAACGGATTCGAAAACCCTCTGCGCTTTTGCGCATGCGCCGGGCGGAGTTATTTTCATCCAAATGGAAGGAAAATGAAAAATGGAAGGGTAATGTTTAGATTTTACTGAGCGTGATCTAACAAAGAACTCCGGAAATGCGCTGATATGACTCATTGCCTGACACCCCTTTCCGGTGTAAAATCGCCCAAAAGTGGTAGTCTCGGTATCCGTTGTGAACAATCGATCGCCATTGATAGTGTTATCTCGCCATGGTTTAAGCCTTTTCTCTGGAAATACTTATCGGTTTAACTGTGTGCAGAGTTCATGCTTTTGCTCCAGTTTTCTTAGCTATCGTACTGTAACCCCGACTTTTCATGTCTGCGTTTCGTACATATTCATATATATTCTATCTGTCTGAGGGTATTAAAAGTGTAAAGGCTTAAGATTAGACAATGACAATTTACTGTCTAACTTCTAACTGAATGAGACTGTTACTGGAAGAAGAAAAAAAAAGCAGTTGAAAATGAGTAGCGAAATGGCCATTGAGTTTCGTGAGAAAAACTCTTCAATTAAAAATTCAACATAACAAGACTGAACCCTTCTGTCCAACTGCTATTATGGCCTGTTTTAATACAGAATTTCCTTAAAGCTCACCATCTCTGTTTTCCTGTCTTCAGAGCTTAAAACTCTTTTCTCTGTTAGGTGGAACCTAAATTTTTGCCATCCAACAATTTTTTTCACTCAGTCGATGCACTAACCGGAAGAAGGGTTATTGTGAGAAAATGCTTGTTATTTG
>BGPR01019510.1:0-29152 GCA_013235015.1 Araneus ventricosus
TTCTCCTGTCTCATAAAGAAGAAAACTAGGAAGTGTGCCAAAACGAGTAAAAAGTAGTAGGAATTACCTCTTAACCAAAAGAGAAGATAGAAAATGGCTAGTCTAGGAAGTTTAAGCACCAGATACAAATTGTACACAATTTTTTTCAGTGGTCCATAATCAAAATGTGAAAGTGCAGTGAAATCAATCAGGCCGAATGACAATCTTTCATGATTTCTTCGACACCATTTGATTCATAAATCAATCACGCTCTGTCAGTAGCTTCAATCCTTTCTGGTTGTATTGCACAGGCAGAAAGAAAAGCGAAAACTTTTTGATTGACAAGGTTAACTACTTGGCTAAACTCTTTTGATGCCACTCCATCACGGGAACAGGGCTTCTAGACGCATAGATCGAAGGCTAAGGAAATCTAGAATGAGTCTCATCTAATCTTTTAACTTTTAGAAACGGAAGGAAGTTATTAGGCTTCTGACTATGCTTTCTTATATATACGTTTTGGGGATAAATGGTTTCTTCTCTAAGATTTGCTCTTTCTGTAAAAGAGCATCATATTAAACTCTGAAAGTTTGAACTTCCGGCGAAAAATCTTTGCAGTTAACTAACTGTCCTTAACTTACGTAGAATCTTTTATCAGAATGAAAAGGTGACGTAACAGAAAAGAAGTAGCCCCTTCTCCCAGCGAATGCAAAACAACTTTTTAATGATATATTTACTTTTTATATTTTGTATTCTTTTGATTTTTAAACCCATTGTTCTTGCATTGAAAGCATTCCTTTACATTGAAAGCTTAGTTATATTAATACCCCGTTTTGAAGCAACGTGAGGGTTGTTTTGGGACGGAGTTCGTAATTTTGAACCACGGTCAAATGACGAGGGCGACGCATGAGTTAGCATCCCCGACTCCAAACTTCCGCACGCCTCAAAAGCGGAAGGACGTTTGGCCCACAATATCAGATTTAAAGTACGCGGCGGATCTTCAGTGGAATCAGGTTTCGAAGCTGGAATCCTTCGGCTCCGAAGTCGAAACATTACTGCTAGGCCACCGCTGCCTCCCTTCACATCGAAAGCATTGAAAATTTCTTTACACACTCATACATATTTATTTTCAACAAAACATTGAGTGATTTAATTTTAGCCTATTTAATTTTCAGATAGAAATTCTCGTCTTGCTGATAATTTTAAATTCACTATAAAATCTCAAAAAGCTCATTGTAAATAAAAAGGAGCTATATAAATTAAAAAAAACTCTGTTACTAGAACAAGAAAACTATTCTTTTCTATCGAGTTCGAATTGGGAGAGAAAAACAGATTCAACTTTTCTAGTGGAACAATCAGTCCTGTAATAATTTATTTGTACAATTTATCATTAATTATTTAAAAATTAATTTAAAAGTGGAATTTTTGTCTCGAACTGAGAGGAAAATTCGTGAATGGGATAAAAATGTTTTAGACTCTTTAGATGCCTGCTAAAAATGAATTGTTATTTCTATAGAAATCATTTCGATTTTTAACGCCATTGATTAATCTGCTTTTCATTTGCTTAACAGACTCATTTAAAAAGCTTATTTTAATGTAGAATATGTTTCCGTGTGTAAAAAATTCATTACTCTCTTATGTATAATAGGTTTTTTAGACGCAGCTATGGTTCCTAAGAATAAACTTTGTTTATATTGAAATACTTTGAACTGAATTGTACGAAAGAAATTTATTTAAATACTCATCCTACGCATCCTTCCATTCGCCGCGGAGTTTCGCGCCATTTGAGGGTGCAGAGTTTCATGAACTTTAGCTGTCCACTTTCGTGACCTTGAGGGGCGAAGTTGACTGGAGTTCATTCTCGTTCGGATCGCCTAAGCGAACGGACCCTTGTGTCGTATTCCCCCTTGGGAATGAGAATCGTCTCCTCTTAAATGTTACTACTTAAGAATTTATTTAAATTGTGCCTTGATCGTTCATGTTTTTGTTTACAATAAATTTATTTAATTAACAGTCCACTGCTTTTATTTACCCTCTGAACTATCCTCCAGCATTTTTATTCAAATCGAGGGAAATTTTAACAATGAATTTTAAGTACATTCAAGATATCCTGTTCTTAATCCAAACAGTTTTTAAACTGCGTTTTTCCACTTTTAATTTAATTTAATTTTTTTATTTCCATGTTGCAAATTTAATCTGAACCTATGACACGATATGCTACAACATAATAATAATTAAATCTCCATTTTTGAAAGATTTATGATGGAATGATTATATCTGAAAATCTCTTTGCAGCTGTCAGAGCTTACACTGCGAAACTAGGTTTCTGTTCCTAATTAAGTAAGGGGTGATTTTTTTATTTTAGAAAATGCTGAAAAGAATATGACATTAAAAATATTCCATCACCCACAGATTTTAAAAAAAATCAAAATCTTGAAAATCTCAATTTTATAATATTTCTTCATACCATATAAATTTTGGCATTTGGAATTTTAGTCTTACTAAAGGGTTAAATAAACACTTATGCAGCTTAAAACTAATATAAAACACCGAAAATTACATTGTAAAAAGTTTTAGAAAAATTAAAGAGAATTTTTTGTGAAAAGAAACTATATTTGTAAGAAATTTCCCAAATTTCATATTTTATGTATCAGAAAATGCCTTAACTGTGGATAATCAGTAGCTTCTCTAAAAACGCTTCCAATAGTAATCTCCGAGCGTATTAGGCGTCCACCTGCCTTGATATTGGTCTTCCATTGCAGAAATATCCTGCTGCAAGCTCTCCCCATGCTCGTCGCTTTCAGCTCCCATACTTTCAGGGGAAAAATTTAAATGAGAGGCCAAAACATGAATTTTCAGTGACATTGAACATCCTAAATTTTTGTAGCTTTTTAACATGCCTTTAATTAATTTTTCATATTTAGGATTTCGGTTATTTCCTAAAAAATGTGTCACAACATTTTTTAAATCAATCCAAGTTGCTTTTTCTAATCCGTTAATTGAAACTGTTCTTGTATTAAAATCCAACCCTTTCTTTATCCACCCCTTTAATGAAATTCTTCCTCAATCCCAACTTTATATATGAAGGTGGGAGAATAACTTTCTTTTTATCAATTGGTTGAACGTTCTGGACAATTTTTTCACCTCAATATATCGTTTACGCTCTGGCCACTTCCTTTTGATGCTGATGTTTTGCCCTGCTATCCCGCTCGCACAGGAAATAGCAGTATTTTGTATTGCCTAGTTGCATACCAATAAGAAAGGCAATTACTTTAAAATCTGCATATATGTCCCAATTATGATGTGAATAGTCGATTTCATGAAGCAATATTTTCTTATTTTCATAAGATTCTTTCATTATGTAAGAATATGCTATTGGAACAGATGATAGGGCATTTCCATTACCGAGTAGCACAGCCTTCAAGCTGGTTTTCGAGCCATAGATGAACAATCGCCATTGTTCAGAGTTATATTGGCAATTTAAAGTAGACATTAAACTGCTTATATCATTACAATAGCATAAATCTGCTTTTGTGGAAAAAACTCCAAATATTTCTTATGTCAATTTCGGAAAATGGATATGCTAGTATTCTTCTGGAGGAGATTCCAACCTTGCAATCTTGATCCAAGTAACTCTCGGTGTTTTTTTTTATATAAATTTAAGTCTCATACATAAAATGTAACGATGTAAATTCTGTTTCTACTCTCTTGTTATATGTTCTATTGCTGAAATAAGTAACCAAGTGTACCTGTGGATCTAGCACATGTAAAAGAAAAATATAATATAGTCATGCTGCTATACAATAGTCTATATAATCCAAAACTTATAAATGAAATTCCTTAAAATTGGAGGGTGATAGAAAATTTTTACAAACGTATTCTTTTTCAGCACCCTGAAATCTATAGGAAACACTCAATGTATATTGAGGAACAGAAAATTAGTTAAGATTTATTTTTCAGTGTTATTGGAACATTCATGTTCTATATAGTTTTATGCAATCTAAATTGAGTGTACGTTTAATGCTTTTTGATATAATTTTTTCTAAGATTTGTTTAAATTTGGAAAATTAATGTTTAACTTTCAAGTTACTCAAGTGATATTGGGGACATACCTCGCAATTCGAACACTAGTTGAATGAATATGGAAACACCTAAGACGACACCCCACTTCCCAAGCTTCAACACTGTTACCAGGCCACCGTTGCTCCATTATTTCTTCTTATACAGTAGTCGCCGCTTGTAGTGATCACAAATGTAACGATCAATCGGTTGTACTGATCCAAAATGGCGTGGAACGGATTTCCCATATCTAAACACAGAAAATCTGCCGGTTCTTCGGATCAACAATTCTCTTGTAGTGATCGCTTTCAATGAAATACATCTACAGAATAAGAGGGCAATGACGATGAAGAGGCATCAGAAGAGAAACCACCATGAGCCCAAGAGACTCTGCAAGCCCTTTGTCCTTTGAGAAAATCAGTCTAATACCATATTTAATCTTTTAATGAGCATTATTCATAAGAACGGTTTATCCAACGAATGACTAAATGCTTCAAATAAAAAGATTACTCTGATCATTAAAAGCGACATCCACTGTATAAGATTTTCAATTATTCAAACAAGACTAATAAGTTTTAAAATTTACAAGGCTGTACAGTCACGTCCACTCCATGTCAGGTTAATTTGACCTATCCACGCCAAAACAGGTTATCAGTGTGAAAAATTGGTTAGAATTCTAGCGGCGTTGAGTGGGGAGTTGGATATCAACCGTTCTTGATATCCACCACTGCTTTTGGACCACCGATCCATAAATCAACACCTGCAGGAGTAGGTTCGTATGTGTGTGTGGGAAGACTTGGGGTGCGTGGTTTGGGGACCGAGGGGCATAGATCGGTGTGCCCGGTAGTGAATAGGTTTACGTTGAGTGGAGCGGTAGTGAATGACTTGTCTAAGTGAGCACTCCACTCCACGCCGAAAACGGACGTCCAGGCAAAACACCGATAAGAATTGGAGCTGTGAGCTTGGGAGTTTGGGTATCCAACCAGCATGGTTATCCAACTGCCCCATTTGGACTGCCAAGTCATAAATGCGGAAATGCGACCGATGTTGATACCCGGAAAGAGGTTGAATAAGGCTCTGTAGCTCTACAGGAAATCGAAACAGGCGAAGATTCGCGTTTTGAAAGCGAGGAGAGGAAAAGTAGGTGCAGTAGGGGATCGGAGTGACCCGTAGAGGATGGATTCGCGTTTCTTGGAGCAGCCATGAATGACCGGTTTAATAGATGGGCTAAAAAATAGAATGGCGTATCATTCCACATCATTTGAATAGAGTGGAGCGGTCGTGAATGGCTGGCTTAAGATTATAAATGTAAAGAATAAAAAAAATAAAGAATAATTTTTTTGACTATTTTTATTATTATAATATATTGTTAAGAAATAAATGGAAACATCTGAAAAAATTTAACTGCCCATTACGTGACATTGAAAGAAATCGGCGAGAACACGACTGTTTGTGCTGGAATGTCGTGTGCAGGAATGTTTTGTGATGGCCACGAAATTTTCAAGAACTAGGAATTCTAGACCTTAAAAATAGCTTGCTGCAATGCTTTCTTGTGACATTAACGAAACAAAGAAAACATATATCTAGGAAGGAAACTGTTCTCTATTTGCATCAAAACAAATATGAAATGAATATTTTGTGAGATATAAGAAAATTGCAAAAGTGATGCTTCTCTATTGCCTCTAGGATTTTTCTCACATCTCTGCAGCCTATTTAAATTTGCATATATCCATGAAATGTGACATTTTTTTCTGTATCATTAAACATCTATTTTTGTCTAACGAGTTATTATGCGTAACTAGTATATCTGAGTAATTGCTTGAGGGATATTCTCTAAGTAAATCATCCCATAGAATCCTATAGAAATTTACCAATTCATTTTATACTTTCATCCTGCTTTACACTAAGACTTTTCTGTAGTGGAATATTTAAATGTCGATAATCTGTCAAAAGTTGATATCGAAAAACTGTTGAACATTCATTTATCCAATTTGAGTAACATTTATAAAATATAAAAATCTTTTTTCTCATGGTTCTCCAGCGATTTAAGCATTATATTTTAGCAAATGTTGTTAATAAAAACTAAAACAAGACTAAGAATAAAAGGATAAGGATAAGGAATGAAGGATGGAAAATTATTTCATATATCTTCTTATAATTCATATACGTATGTTCCGAAAGTGTTTGTTTGCAGCAAAAATAATTTTTAAATTAAAAAAAAAAATTTCGACCAGATGTTTTCAAAAAGAGGCTTACCGCACAAGAAATTGTTGATAAGTGCTATTTCTATATATAAGGTTAATGTTAAATCTATGAAAATGATTGCGAATACATTTATATTTTATTCCTCATGACTGTTAGTGATGCTCTGAATTTAACGAGAGTGAAAATAATTTCTGAAATCGTTCCCCTTCATTCATAGAGCTTTCGTATTAGCAACATTCATTGAAGCATTTACTTCAGTGAAATCCGCTATGGGTAGGGAGGAAAGTGAGCAGAGTTGAAGCTCTTTTGTAAATTTATAAATCAAATTATTTTCATAAACTCTGAAGGTATTTTATAGATTCGATGCAAATTTATTATAAAAATTATATTCGACATATCTTGATTCGCATTAAGGTAAAATGTCAAAGCCATTAAATATTAATTTGCCATTTTAATGTGACAGAATTCCTAAGAATATGCATAATTGCACGAGTTAATGCTATGATATGACAACTTTCCCACACAAGGAAGCTCAAAGGTTCTTAAGACGCTGTGTGCGGTATACGAGTTAGATGCACGCTCAAACAACAACAACAAAAAAACGTAACTGTGCTCACTCTAGACAATGTATATGTTACTGTAAATGTGGGTTATCGGTTATTATATATAATTCCCACATGTATATATACATTATAACAAGTCATTATGTATAATAATCACATAAAAAATCGTGTTATTATATATAATTACGCGGTGATTATTTATAATAACCTAATTACCAAATTTACTGTAATATATATACCATAAAAGAAAAAAGTGAACGCATTCTGCTAGACATCTATTAACGTGTCCAACTTATCCAAACTGGTACGTAAGTCAAATTCTTGAATTAAAATTTTGATGTTGGGTAATTTGAAAAAAAAAAAAATGTGTTTTTGCGTTTCCTACATCCAAAGTGGTAATTTCTTTTTGTCCAATCATAACCTGACAAAATTATGTAATGTAGATCAATTAATCGTAGTTTTTCGAATTTAGGTATTACGTAACTAATTAGAAATAATAATTCAATAAAAGCATTTGCTTATTCTGCTTTTCAAACATTACGTCATATAAGGAACTTAAAGAGATAAATATTCTTCTGAGAGGATTTAGACATTTCGTTCTTTTTTTCCAACGAGTGAGTGGGTTTTTCTCATCTATATATTAAACACTAATAATTTTTTCGTGATAATGATGATATATTTAGACGCTAAACTTTCTGTTTGTGTAAGAATGATAGAATAATTAACTAAATGATATAATTATGTCACACTGTTCCGGAGATATTAAAGTGAAGAAGCAATTGAAGGCAATTTTCTTCTAATACGTTTTTTGTAATTCAATTAATAGTTATTTTATAATATTTTGAAATGTTTTCACCGTATTTATAAACCTCGTAAAGCTTTCTATGTTAAAATGTCATTAAATATTTATATTCTTAAATATAACTTTTATTTTTCTTGCATTTAATAGTACGATGCGTTGTAAGATCTTGTGCAGTCTATTCAAAAGGTATTGGAGCGCTTCTCATTATTAATTATCGCACACTGAAACCAAAAATTTCGGTCGCCTTCGAAAAATGGTCTCTGAAAGTGTATATAATTTTTGTTTATGCAAGTGGTCATCTTCATATTAAAATTTGTAATAACTCAATTTTTTAAATATTTTTTTCCATTGGCAATATCCAATTTGGAATGTTATTTCAAATTCTCCAGATAAGTTCGTCTGCACGCATCTAAAAATCCATCATTTCAAAGAAATGGATAATGAACCATGAACAGCTGAAAATTATTCCACCTAAAGACAAATGAAGGCTGCATGTTTTTTGACATATCTCTAAACGTAATCTATCGATTACAAAAAATCCTTGCTTTAAATTACACTTCTACATAACGCAAATAAAAACTTTTTCTTTTGAAATTGGATTAAAAAGCAAAGAAAGAGTGAGGAATATAAATTAGAGAAAGAGAGTCATGCGTTCTATTCTGACTGTGGTCTTAATCAGTCAAAAACTGGTAGACCGATGTACGTTTTAGTAGAAAATTACTTTCAGCGGTTTTCGGAGTCCTGCTGGTTCTCCTCATCCCGAAACACATATGTGGGCTAGTTTCTCCTGAAAGTTCTTTAAGAAGACAATTTACCTCTTATATATGGGACTTTTAAGCTGCATTGTATTATTTTGTTTTATTCATCAACATTGATAAAAAGGGAAAAATGTTCTGCATCAATGTTGTAATTGATTCCCACCCTTGTTAATAGGTATAGTGTGTAGGCATTTTGAAGAAGGCAACGGATTGGTTGGGGTTGTGCGAATCATGTATTTGGTCTCGGGGTGTTCTCCTTGCCCTTAGGGGCTGGAGAACCCGTGACCTTGTCGTGCTGTCGGTGGCCGTCTATTTTCCCCACTGGCCCATGTTGGGTCTTAACCTTCCCGAGTAGTCCGGGTCAGTGAGGGTGTCAATAAATCAATCAAAACCCCATATATATGAGCTAAGTCAGGCTTTTAACACAGGTGATACCTAGGTGCTCTACACAACTTATTGTTGCTTACCAATAGTAGCCATCATACTTGCTCTTGAACATGAGTTCTAGGCGAGTTACATTTATCAGTGAATTAAAAAAGTAGAACTTTTTAGTTTATTTTTTATTTAATAGTCCATGTTTTATAATTCGTTATTAAAAGTGTTATGATATATTGAAATCAATTTTATCTTAAATTTATTACCAGATGTCGCCACTTGTATGGATTAAAAATTTAATTAAATGGATCGTTTAACTCATACTTAAGCTCTAAAAATATTAAAATAAGGCATTGTAATTAAGAACACACAAGTGTTGAATATTTCAAACTTCTACCACTTTAAGACGAGGGTGAAAAATTGATAATAAAATTACAAACATTAAACAAATCAAGTTAAATAAAAGTGTATAAATATTCCGAAACAGTCATTAAAAATTAAAATATATTATAAATGCGATTAAAATTCTAATTTGGGTAAGAGCATTTGTTTCCGCGCCTCATACTTTTACGATTTTGTTTTGTTATCCACATTTTTGATGAAAAAATACTTCCTGCTTTTTAATACACTAATAAAAGAGCATGTTTGAAATCTTTTTCATTTTCTTTTTATAGTTTTTATCTGCTTTATATAAAATACTCAAAACTTTCAAGACAATGTAGAAAAGCGTTTATTGTATGTCACTTCTAATATGTGTACATTTTATGTAGAGTTTGGAAGTCAAATCTCGTAATTCTCAATTAGGAAAAGATTTGAAACTCACTTATGATGAAGTTCTTGAATCTACATATGCGGTTATAAATGACTTTGAGTGCATAATATGCAGCCTTTCAAAAGTAATTCTTTCATATGTACATGAAAGAGCAGGCTTTATTTTAGATGAAAAGGCAGGCGTAGTAATGCAACAGTCGTTGAATTAAATACTCTTTTATATAGAAATCGTCATTTTCATCGTTTAGATAAGATGCTTTTAACATTTCAGGTGATATTTAAGGTAAATAGAATCCATCGCCATTGTTCGAAGAGTGCGCTCGAAGGCAGCAAGTCTTTCGAAGTGTTTTACATGGTTAACAAAAAGGAAAGAGCTTTGCCGTCAAACCTTTTTATACTGCTGAGACACGGGAAAATCCCCGTATGCTTTAGAGCTGTTGAAACCGGATCTCAGCGAGTTACAGTGACATTTATTCGTATACTAGAGATTAAGTAGAAATAATTTTATGAATTAAAAGTTAAGAAGAGTTTTTAAAATTAGAAAAATGTTAAATTATTACATACATTTATGTCAATAAAATGAAATGCGAATTATTTTGTATCCTATAGAGATCCAAACTACCGAATATATTTTCTTCAAATTTTGCTCGCAAATACTATGAAGCATAAGGAAAGTTTTAGTGAAGGTTTCGTCACAATTAATTAAGTATATAATTTTTATTAATTAAAAACTGTCTTTAAAACTACGCATGCGCAGTTCATGCTCTTCTGCTACATGCAGAAGACTAAACAATCTATAAAAATTAAATTGAAACGCCAAATTTGTTTTGTAAGCTTGAGAAACCGAAAGTACTGAATAGAATTACTTCAAATTTTGTCAGAAATACTATAAAGCATAAGGACGTTTAAGGGAATGTTTCATCACAATTAATTAAACATCTAATTTTTCATTAACTAAAAACTATCTTTCCACTACGAATGCGCAGTTCATGCTCTTCTGCTGCTGCATGCAGAAGGCTAAACAATCTATATAAATAAAATTTGAAACCCCAATTTTTTTTGTACACTTGAGAAATTGAAAATACAGAAGAGATTTTGTTCAAATTTTGTTCTCAAATACTTTAAAGCATAAGGACGTTTTAGTGAAGGTTTCGTCACGATTAATAAAATAGCTGATTTTTTATTAATGAAAAAATGCTTCCATTTATAAAAAGAAACTATTTTATTTTCAGTGTTGTCATTCCTGCTGAATGACAATATTAGATATTTAAAATCATTTTATTTATTTGCCACCGGGTTGACACTTGCAATGTTTAATTAAATTTTATCTCATTCTTTAAAATTTATTAATAACTTATGGCTAAAAATAGCTTTCGGCGGTTTTTAAAAATCGTTTGGTTCATCTGGTATTCTCATTTTAATATTGAAAAAACGTTTTAGACGATAAGAGGATTTTGTGTATATAAGAAGTTTTGCACTAAAAATATCATACTTAGTATTTTCATCCCGAGAAAAGCCTGGTTTATCAGCTAGTATAACAATAAGTTGGGATTTCATTCATGGATTTAAGGAAAGGCTTATAATTATTATACTATCTGATATTCAATGTCTTGCTTAAGCTTTGGACTGAAAATATGTACACTTGAATCACTTGATAAAGTTGAATGTATGATATTTTAAAGCTAATTTTTTATCGTTGTTGCAAGAAATTATCTCAGAGTAAGAAGGCATATTTCAAATATGCTTTGACAAAGAAATCAAAGAAGTTCTCAAGCTTGATAGATTTTAATCTGGTAAATTGATTATGTATTTAGTAGTGATAAGATTTTATGTATAAAATTTCGACTTCCAAGAATATTTCTTGCTATTTTCTGCCAAAGAATAAACAACTTAAGAAAAATTAATTTAAATGTATATTATTTTATCGCCTTTTCAAGAATTTTTCCCACAGTACATAGAGAGATTTCAAAAATACTATAAGAAACAACAAAAAAAAATAAAAAAACTGTGTTGCAACTTCCTATATTTTAATTAGGTAAAATAATGCGCATGTTTATCAGTGAATAGAATTCATGGACCAAAATTTCGACTTCCAAGAATATGTTTCCTAATTATCTACTACAAAAAAAATAAGAACAATGAAAATTTTAATTGAAAAAGTTTTGCTTGGAATTTGAGCAGCGTATTTTAATATTGATGAATTAGATTTATTCATTAAAGTCAGCAGATGAAGCTGAAAAATGACATTTTTCCGATTGACCTTTTTCCAATAAACTTGCAAAAATGTATAATTTTATAATTAATATAAAAAGCAACATCCGGAAATAACTCTCAAAGGCAAAACTGCAATTATAAAGGGTCATTAATGATTATCAAAATATTTATCAAGCAAGATCGGAGCTCTTCAAAGGACCGAAAATATACAAAAGTCCTATTTATTAAATTTTATATAAAATAGATGTATAATGATTATAAAAATATTTATCAAGCAAATCTCTCTCCAAAAAAGATATAAAAAAATCCTAGTTAATAAAGTTTATATAAAATGAATATTCCTTAATTTCATGATTGCCAAAAATCAAATCTCAAAGTAATTAATTTTTTTTCACGTAGCTTTAAGTTCTTCTCAGAATAACGGAGACAAATATTTTTAACTTGTTTCATTTTATATTAAAATTCAGTAATTAAAAATCAAAATTTCTCTCCTCAACTCTATTATAATAATAATAAACTTGCAATAAGGGGAAAAATTTGAAATGACTTATCTGGTTATAAAACGCCCATGCATCTTCTTTCCGATTATAATCAAGTCTTTACAAAGCACAAACAGTATGTGGTATTAAGTATACATAAAGAAAATTCCTCAATTTCCTGACAAAGAAAATAAAGGGTAATTTTAACCCATAAGCCTTTTCATGTTGATATCTGAGGTTGGAATATTGAATGGTTGGTTGGTTTGCTGATTTTAGAGTCATATTTGGCAATACTGCGCCAGGCATATGGTTGAGTTGGAATATTTAATGCACAGACAAGTAGCTATTACGCGAATAAACATACTGGATATCGGGAAATAGAAATTTGCATCGATTTCGACGTGGTTATCACATTTTTATAAACGGAGGTAGGAGAATAGATTATGTTATCTCAATTTTAATATCACCTTCCATAAAATTATTTGGTTTTTGCTTATTAATTCGATAGATATGGTAAATGATATACAGGGTGGTCATAAATTATCGGACCCATTTCAAAAATTAATTAAAAAACCCATATAATGTAACAATTGTAAATGTAATTTAACTTTTTTAAATGAGAGAGTAGCTCAATTTTTTTTTCAGATAGGTAAATCTGTGCAATCCAACGCAAGTGTCAAAATGGCTACAGTGCAGCAGAAGGCGCATCGCTGCTTAGAGTATCGAAATTGTCGTTCTCCAAGTAAGAACGCCACTAAGTGTTGGTTTGAGCAATTAAGGAGTGAAAGTCACCCTCACTGATGCACATTTTCTTTTCCCTTTAATTTCTCATACCAACGCTTGATGAAGGTCTTACTTGGAGACTGACAATTTCGAAACTCTAAGCAAAAACATTTTTGAACTGTTACAATTGATTTGCTTTCGTGGAACCAGAGCCTTGCCAGACATTCCTTCTGCTGCACTGTAGCCATTTTGACACTTGCGTTGGATTGCGCCGATTTAGTGCGCCGTAACGCGTTACCTAACTGAGAAAAAAAAACGTTTTCAGCAATTCTCTCATTAAAAAAACGAAGTTGCTACATTATAAGGTTTCTTTTTATTAATTTTTGAAATGAGTTCAATAATTATGACCACCCTACATTTTCACCCTGTTTATTGTTTGACGTGGTTTTCCATTTAGGATAACGTAAGGCATTTAAATGGATAAAGTGATATTGGATACTCTATCTTCCCATTCTTATCTTGTTATATTAGTAGAAAATTTGTTTCATGTAAGCAATGATTGTATGAGGGCCTTCTGGACGTTAAATATGACGACGAGGTTCAAATATCCTTCCGCTGGATTGGCATGGAAGTTTGCAGGAGAGGGTGCCGGCTCAGATGTCGTCTTTCTTCTTTTTGTTGCCTGACTGGAAACAGAACCTGGATTAGCTGGAGGATACACGAAGATTCAAGAATAACATGCCAATAACAGATGAAAACTTTTTATTTGGTGATAATTTAGACTTGGATAGTACTTGCACATATCGCAACAACTGTTCAAAATTCTTACCATTCCCAGTTATGTACACTTCTCAGTGGCGGAGCATGTACTGCCTAATCAAGGAGGCCGGCATGTTATCTAACTCAGCATTCGTCAACTGTTACATGTTTTCCATACGCCTTTGGAACTTTAAATGAATAACGCCGAAAACTATTACAGCGCTGGGAACAACGTCTTCTAGCTCATCCCATTAGTGTTCCGGCCATTCATTCCTATGTAATTTAGGAGTGTTTTTGCGTTTTCTACCTTTACGTTGAATTTTGAATCAACCTGTAGTATGAATTTTTTTTCATACAATGTATAATTCATAAATAATAAATGATATTGTGTAGCAGAATTTATTATCCATTAGATTTCAGGAGAATAAAATTCCGAAATTCGTTTATAAAATGGAGTATCTGGCCGAGCAACAGAAAAGTGTATACCTTCAAATTTATATAATGGAAGATTTGTGTTTCGTTCTCATTGCCCGTGGAGTCAATCATTCTGTTCTTTACTCCATGAGTAATAAATATATCTATGAGACATGGGGTATTACAAAACGGATAGTGAGTAAAACTTTCTACACGATGATCTGTTAACAGAAAGATTAGTTCTGCATATAGAGTGTTGTAATATTTTTCATGTTAAAGAATAGATGGTATAAACTTGCAGTAATGATACTGATATCATTTTTCAGTAAAAAATGTTCAAAAAGGAAGAAATGAATAAGGAATCGAATGGTAAACTTTATCGCAGACCACTCACCATAAAGATTCCAAAATTAGACAAGATTTTCTGTCAATCTAATTTTTGTTTCTGTATTATATTATAAATAGCTGCATTTGCGCGTTTATATATAATACCATGAATTTTTATTAATGTTTTATTAATTAATTTAATCAATTTATAAATTTGTCAATGTATAACTGTCATAATACTAGAAACCTACATTACTTTGACGATGACGGATAACAGAAACCGGCGGTTAAAAGAGTGACGGTTAATCGAAGTTTTATTGTGCTAGAATATAAAAAAGCGCTAAACTATCGATTTCTTTAAAATAAGTTGCAATTTTGAAAATATTTGGCATGAATAGTGAATTTATATAATATTGTCTAAAGTTTTAAAACAGTTTTGACAGTGTTGTTAGAAGAAAAAATCAAATTACTGTGAAATTGACTTTTGATTGTATCTTACATAAAATCATGTGTGTTTTGTGTTTCTATAATAACTAGCAGAGTACATGGCTTTACCCGGACTTATCTCATTAAACGTTAATTATTGCGGGAGACAAGAAATATAACAATATTATACAATAAAAAGTAGCGTTAATTAATATTATTTCATTGATGAAATATTGCTCACATACTATGAAATATAGATAAATGAAAAGCTTTATATTATTTTCATTTGGTTATTCAGTATACGGCATTTCATATCTTTTTTACATATCAGGGCCTATTTGTGGGAGTCAATGAGTCACTCCAAATTTTAAATGTTTCTTTTAGTTCTCATATATGCTATAATGTGTTTAATATCTTAAGATTTTATTTGACTTTTGTTTTATATGTATTCTAATTTGATGTTGTTACAAGAATTAGTAATTTATTCTTTGTCTTTTGATCTTGTTCAGAACTTTTGATTGTTTGCTGTTGCTTTTTTGTATAATATGTTATTCAGTTTTGATGTAAGGTTTTGTTTTATCCGTGTTGTAGTTTTTTAACGCAAATTTCCCACTGTTTGAATCAGTGCTATACACTCCCTGGGTAAGCTGTGGCGGCGCGGACCAATAAATAAATGACTCACCCCCCAACGAACTCAAGGGAGAGCTCGTTTACCATTTCAGAATTTTTAGTTGAAAACTGAGAAACATTTTTGCTAATTTTAATGAAATTCCACCAATCGTTCTGAAAAAACATCCCTTCATGCCTTAAGGGTTTCTATTATCTTAAAGGGTCGATAAGAATGGATTTAACCACATCATAATTTTAATTTGACTGGTTGAAAATGGGAGTCAAATTTCATGTCAGTTGGCCCATTTGTATATGCATTTAAACGATTCAAGTCCGTCCTAACCTGGATGGGTAATGGATTGGGGGTAGTGTTTGATTAGAGTAAACTTATCCTCTCTCTGTCTTTAATTTGACTGGTTTAAACATGGGAATAAAATTTTATACCAATCTTCGCATTACACATATATTACGCATTAGTTGCATGCATTCATTTAGTTTAATGCATGTTACTTGCATTAAACTACTCAGACCTACCCTGCTCAGAAAGTTTTGGGTTAGGGTTGATTTATTTTTGCAGTATTTATAGTCGTACGATGAGGAACATGCTTACTAAGTTTCACCAAACTAGTTCCAGCCATTCGTAAGTGATTATGGAACAAGCAAACACACAAGCACTCACACATATATAGATAAGTTGAGTTTTAAATATATAGATTGAATCCAGACTGCGCTATTCGGAAAAAAATGTTTAGAGAAATATTCAACATTACAAGAATTATTAAGAAAGAAGGAAATTTTTCCTTCTTTATTAAGTATTTTTCCTTCTTATTATTTCTCTAAAAGTCGAGAGTTATTTTTTTCTCTTAAAAGGACAAAGGGAGACAGAACTCCTCATTACTCATCACTTGAAAAATGCAAAGAAGATATACAGTAAATCTTCCATAAAAATTCATCCATATTTTATATATTTGAGACTCTACTATAAACTTCAGAAAGTGGTATGGTGCTTCTTGAATAAAAGATGGAACATAAGCAAAGTTTCTTGTACACATTTTTCTCTTCTTTTGTGGGAAAATATTTCCTCGTTCTTGTTGAAACATTGTTCTTCGAAAGGTTTTTACTTTATTTATTATCTTCTCTTAGTATAACCACTGAAGGCCACAACCCGATTCACATATATATGTTCTTCAACTATTCTTTTTAGTAAAATATAGAATTCTTCTAATAGTTGTTTGTTTTTAAACTTGTTAAAAACAACAAAGATTCTTAAAAATGGTTTGAATTTTACTCATTGCATATCTATTAATACTTCTAATTTTTGGATAGCATCGCTTACATGCTTTTTATTTTTTCTGTCTTTATCGATTCAATTTAATAAATAGTTTGAATCAGTTTCTTATTTTATAAAGTGTTTTGAGCATCACATCATTGTATAATGGTTTAAATTGCTGCGATAAATTATTTTAATTTATCAACTTACAAAAATTGTGAAAAATTTTGTCATCTGAATATGATAAAGAAATCAAAACGATGAGAAACAAGTTAATATAATAAGAAAACTTCTAAGACACATTTAAAGTTCTTTGCGTCAATTAAATCTTTGAAATATATGCATATTTCTTTTCTTCTATACTAAGTGTTCAAAGAAAAAGTATTATAGTCGTCGAAATTTTCGACCTCAAATTTGATGAATTTTCAGATTTCCCTGATTCCGAAAAAGCCCTTTTTAGAATTATGTATCTTTTTCTATCGGTCTGTCCTTCCTGTGTGCACGATACCTCCAACGCGCAACAAGTTAAATGGATGATATTGGGCACCGGTATTTATACCAAAATTGCTGATTTTTTAAATCAAATTTTGGACGAAATCTGTCTCCGGGGAAATGTGTCTGTTAGCCCATCCATGTGCATGTAAACACGGTAACTAAATTACACAGTGATCTAGTTGGATGAAATCTAGTATATAGTTATGTTATTATACATGGTGTTCATAAATTATTGGACCCATTTCAAAAATTAATAAAAAACTAATAATGTTACAACTACGGTTGTTTTTAAAGAGAGCTCATTTTAAAAATATTTTCAGGTAGGTAACGCGCTGTTACGGTGGTCGTAAACTATTGGACATCTCCCATTTTTGAGAGCCTTTATCTGCAAAACTATTACAGCTAGAAGAAAAATAAAACTATGTATTTGTAGGGAATTTTACGCTCTTTAATTTGTTAAACCAATTGTAATTCGGAAACTGAATAGTTTTCGAAATATTAAAGAAAAACTATAAATGGAAAGTAGAAAACGCGCATCGGCTTCTACTGATCGATAGCCATTGCGTATGGAAATCTCTCGCTGTAGCAAATTTAGAACGTCGTAATGGTACGCCACCTATCTGAAAAATAAACGTTTTTTAATTTGCTTTCTCATTTAAAAGAAAAAACGCGGTTGTAACATTATTAGTTTTTTTATTGGTTGTTGAAATGGGTCCAATAATTTAAGACCTCCCTGTACTTGTAGATCTGCATAAAATCTTTGTATAAATACGCCAAAGGGATAGTAGTCTTTCGGTCTGTGTATTCGAACTGCATTAGAAAGCGATAGCTCAAAAACACATCAAGTTATGTAAATGAATTTTTTTGCGAATAAAAACTTTTTTTTATTATTTTTTTATCGACACAAACAAAGCTTAATATTGACGGAAGAAACGCATTTCTGTTCAGCAACATCATAATAATACGAAATTAACAAAAAAAAGTTTTTCGTGCGAGCTTAATTCTTAAAATTCAGCAATTTTAGTTCCGCAAAACAAAGAAAAAAAAATTGGACTTCATTGATCATTTTTATAATGAAATCTGAAATGAATTTACTACTTTCATTTTGCTACTACGAGATTTCACAAGATCATTTCTACACTGATAATCAATTTCCTTTCACCCTTAAAGGCGATTCGAAAACTATTTCATTTGTTTCTGACATCTATAAAAACCACTTTTCAAATAATTTTCCCTATTTCCTTCCTGCGTTTTATCTTAAGTATAAGAAAAATTATCGATTTCAACATCTTAAAACCATTTATTCCAGGATAGTCCTCAAAGCGAATTAATTACTTTTTCATTATTTTTTACTTCAGCACTTTTTGAGCTATGGCACAACGAAGTCTCCACAGAGATATATTCTCGTTCTTAATATTTTTTTACAGATAATGATAAACAAAAATAAATTCCCTAATTTATATTATTTTTATTTCATGAAATTTTAGAAGTTTACTTTTTCTTTTCTATCACTATAGTCATTATCTATAGAGAGACAATCTCCTTTTCTTCAGATTTCTATTTATATATTATATTGCGTAAAAATCAGTTGTCAAATTTTTTTTCATTATCATTTCATGTAGTTTACTTTTACTTGAAAAAGTTCATGGAAATATTTTGAAGTTTTTAAGTCACTGTAGCCGTACTCCTTCTTCAGATCTCCTTTTTAAAGTAAGGATAAACAAAATCAATTACCCAATTTTTATTATTATTAGTTCATGAAGTTTACTTTTATTTCATGAAGTTATGCTTTGAAGTTTACTTTTACTTTTCAGTCATCGTAGCCAATCTCCACAGAGAGACATTCTCTTTCGACAGATTTCCATTTATATATTATACTAGCAGTAAGCGCACGGCGTTGTCCGTGGTATAATGTCTTCAAAAAATAAAAAAAAAGCCCAGAAGGACATAAAATAAAGCTTTGAAAATGAAATCAAAACATGAAATGAAAAAAAAGAAGAAAAAAAAACTGAAAAAAAATAAAAAAACGCAGCAACGACATTAAGTGAAGATAAGTTAAAAAAAGTGACAATGAAATTATAAAGTTTGTTCAAACGATGCTATTAGAATTTAAACTGAGTAAAGAAAAAAATCTAGATTCTCGGTACAACCAGTTGGCTTGCCCGCTAAAATGGAGTAATAATTCAGTTAGGCTGACACAATGAAATCTTCGTATCGTGTTTCAACTAGTCAATAGGTGACATTAGATATTTTGAATTGAAGCCGTTTAACAAAATGATTCAAAATTGAAGTTACATTACCAAATAAACCATTATTTTTGAAACAAATTAGGATATATAAGAATGATTCCTATAAATCAAGTAAAATGTTAAAGAATGAAAACCGAATGAAATTTTGAATGATTTCAAATGAACCAATAGACCTGAAAAGATAAAGACAAACATAATTTCTTTGATATTCATCTATGGATTGGATGGACAGTCTACATCGCTGGATTTTATTTCTGCTTCTTCCAACACAGCCTTCCCTTGTTTTCGACGTTGCCATGTCTTGTTTCCATTGTTCCATGTGTAACACTTGCGTACTTCATTGTGCAATAGGGTGCATGCAAACTCATCTTGCGTGAAAAGTCCGAAGAAAGATGTTGCTTCCTCAGGTGCTTGGGCACGTTAAGGAGAATTTTCTATTGTGAAGCAGACTCTCTGAGCATTTTCAAGGTGGACGCTTAGATGAATCACGGGGGGAGGGGGTGTCGCTCGTGGATCGGGAAGTTGAGTTTTCTCCATACTGCTTCGTTGCTGCTGATGTATCTCCCCATTTGCTTCTGGTGGATTTCATTTAGGTCATTTTCTACACTGGTGAGATTAAACACAGCCATTTCGGATCCTTTGTTGACGTACTTGATAGACCTCCCAGAATTGCAATACTCTACTTTAATATGTTTATTGAAAATTTTTGTTAACAAAGAGCAGTACGGTACAATCCAATTATTATCCACAGACACGTCTAATCCTCCTGATGTTTGCAGTAAATCCCCCATATTGTGAAGACCTACGACGTTAAAGTGGATATCCGGATTAAGTGGATATCTTTGTGTTTCTTTCAAACAATGGCGAGTGTATCGCTTTGTGCAAATTCCATCCTTTCATACATGGAGAACGTGGATTTATGCTTCCGCATGGGCTGTACACCATCTGCTTTGTTTCAATGCAAAAAAGATCTGGGTCTTCTTGAGGATTAGAGATTTCTAGGCTAATAAAGTCATCCACTCTATGAACGTGTAATGAGTCTTTGAGACTAATGGTAATAAAGGCATGAGGAAGTCCTCACTTCTGACACTTTATCGTATACATATGACACTTAACTTCTCCAAAAATCTCTGCATTTGTGATAAGATTCATGAGTGTTTTTTGCTTTTGATGAAAGACTCTTGCCAAGAAATTATGACGATCCTGATGAATCACGGTGGGGTGTCGCTCGTGAATCGGGAAGTCATTAAAACAATAATTGTTTGCTCTATCTAATGATGTATCGATTGGTTTTCTATGATCATTATTTCTCATGGATCGGTCAAAAACGTGCGAAAAATCACCCGAAACAATGCAAAACATTAAATAAAAAATTTTCTAGATAAAATGTTATAATTTGCGCTTCGAGGTTCATTGAGTCACCATTACGACTACCTGTAAGCCAAATCTCAAGGCTGTAAGTGCAATATTTTTAGTTTAAACATCGCACACACACACACGCACGCACATTGCCTTTTATATATAGAGATATAATCAAAAATAAATTCTCAAACTTTTATCTTTATCATTAGTATTTCATGAAATTTAAAGATTATCATAAGCAAAAGCAAATTATCGATATTTTATAATTATCATTTCATGAAGTTTACTTTTACTTCACTAGAAGAAGAAAAATTCGCATGCATGTTATCAAGACTTTCTCAATAAATAGCATTCCAAAACTAATGTTTGAATGAGGAAAGGAAGGGGAGGAGAGAAAAAGACACATTACGCACCACTTCATTTCATCCCTTTAAACCCTTCATTCCATAATGCTAAATTGAAATCTCAACCTCAACAGAAAACTGGTCGGAAACATATCGACCATACGTATCGAATCTATAAGCCCGAATAAAGCAATTTTATAAAAGAGATATTAAAATTAAGATCGTAATCTATTTTATTAGATTCGTTTTTGAAGGTAACATAACTTCACCGAAATCGATGCGAAATTTCATCGATATCCGAAATTTTATCGATATCTCTTTCTCATAAGAGCGACTGTCTGTGTATTAAATATTGTATCAATATTCAAATCTCAGAAATGACCTAGAGTTTATTGGTTAGACTAACAGTTTTGTTTTGTTCGGTATTTTGAGATATTTTTATTTCAAATTTAATAGCTTAAACTACATATGAAAAGCATAGAATTTATCAATATCGCAAAAAGCCATCAGTGTTTTATGGTGCGATAATTAAAAATGCTAATTTTTAGGGATGGGGTAGGGTCTTGTTGCAAGTTGATTTATGGTTCTAAAAATGATGAGGACAGGCATTTAAGCTCTTCAAACTTTTAATTAGATAACAAATTGCAATTTTCAAACTGGACGTTGTAAGATAACATCGTAATAATAGATAGATTTGATAACAATTTTTTCGGAAAAATGAAATTGAAATTTAAAGTCTTTAAAAAGTAAGAAATAAGATTTTTTTCTCACTTTTAAGAACATTTTGTTTACACGTTATTCTAATACAAATTGATGTTTTTAAAAATAGTAATTTAGTTTCAAGGATTCAATTCTTGGTACGATTTTTGAATCGTAAATGTAAATGGCGGTACTTGAATTAGTTCTCACATAATAAACATGACACTATCAAGTAATATAGTTGTAAAGTTTCATTATTCAAAATAGCTATTAAAATCAGGCGGTTTATAACATACCTAATGAACTATCCTTTTTCTAAATTTATGTTGATAAATTTATGTGGGAACTGCTAATGATTGTTGTATGCAAATATGTAATAATTTTGCGAATTTTACTTTTTCAAAGAATGCATGAGGATTTTCTCGATAAAGATTTTCAACTGTGTAAAGGACTCATTGAATAATACGCAACTAATGATTTTCCCGACTGAGCATTGCAATATTTGACTTGCTATTTAATAAATGCGAGTAGTGTCAGTATAAAAAATAAATCACTTTAAACAAATGGTGGATAAAACTAATATGCGGCAAATATCATGAAACACATCAGAAATTATCTCTTTCGATTTTTCTCACTTTAAACGACACAGCAAAGGGCAATTCAGTATAAAAATTATTCATACTCTCATTTGGATCAGGTCTTATTCGTAGACATTCCTTTAAAAGCCCAAAAACTTAAATTCAATTTAAACCGCAACATTTAGGAATGTGATCTTTGAAAAGGAATCGTAAATTACGTTTCGACTAGAATCCGCTGTTATCATTGAATAATTTTCAGTCAAATCAATACATCAAGGCTGAATGTTATCAGATACATCTTTATCTGCAATGATAAGAATGGAAAAAGATTAAAGAGGCATTATCAATGATATGTTTAAGCCCTAACAATGTCTTAGATACTCGCCCTCCTCTTCCTCCACAATTAAATCCAAGTATTCGAGCAAGTATAGAATGATAAAGGGCCAGGACTTTCCGAAGCGATTGGATTGAATATCGAGTTAGTAGAAGATTGGTTTCGCCTAATTGTTCACCCAAAACATTGTTACCCTTCCCACAATTAGTCCCTCAGAAGTATTCTTGAATTTTTTTTTGTCGTAGGTCGCATTTCTAAGGCTTCCACTTGGACAACGGCGTTACTTCTATCCCTTCCGTTCATAGGTTTCTCTGCTGTTTGTGCTTTTACCGTTCTATCGCACTTTCTCTCTTGTTTTGTTTGCCGGCCAGCCAACTTCCTGCTTTTTTCATCCTTTTCCATTTTCTACCTTTACCGATGCTGATTGAATTTTTCGTTATCTTTATTTTTTCCTTTCTTTCTTTTCCTCCTCAGAAGTTTGACGAGTTTTCTGAAAAACTATTGATTCGCTTTTCTTTCAAGTTATGCATATGTTTCTTTTTTATTTTGTTTTGCTCTAAAAAGAGGGAAGTAGAATAGAAACATAAAGCAGCGATTTTTCGTCGAAACTTCGAATCGTGTTTCTCGACAATTGAATGTGATTGTTCTTTTATTTTTTAAAAGGCAGTTTTATTTTTCTTCTTTGGTAGAACCTTACCAGTTTTAAATTGATCATATTACATTACCTCGTTTCGATTTTATTCTTAAAACCATTTTTTTTTAGCATTGATTATTGTTACAAAGTTGTGTACAGCTGCTAAAACACTTCTTAGAAGCAGATGCAAAACATTTTTGTAGAAATTCTGTTGTAATAATTTCTGGTCAGCAGATGTGAATGAAATTTTCAAACGATGTTAAATGAAAAAAATTTGGAATTATGTTTAACTGACTTTTAGAGAAGTTCTTCATCAACACTAATAAAGCTCATCTATTTCATATCAAAAATCATTATTGTAAACTAAATGCATTTTTAGCGTTCATTGCATCTAGATTTCTCAAAATTTTTTGTTATTTTAAGACATGTTCTAATAGACATTAGAGAAATCTTTTAGAATCTTAGGATTATGTTTGACTGAGGGATGAGTTAAAGAAAAAATCATTAAGAGACAGATATGCACAGAGTGATTTTTGAAGTTTACATTGCTTCATATTTTGATTTTTCCTCATAAATTCATATAATTCATCATATATTTAAATAAATCTACAAATTCTTGAAAAATTCAATCAATTTAGTATTAGAAACTTAAATAATTGGCGTATTTTATTTATAATTATAAGATTGTAAAATTGATGGTTATTTATCAAACATGTCGATGCTCAATTAGAAAACTATTGGTTATGAATTTTGAATCAAGCATTTCTAAATAGCTTTTTCGGTAAGAATGACAATAAGAATATTCAATGCACTCTTTAAAAAGACATGATGAATGAAGTTATTTCTAATGTACATACATTTAACATATACATTTCATATATGAATGCATCAACTTTATTCTAAAAAAGTTTCATGTCCTTTATATTTTCTGTCACCGGATTTATAATATGAATAATGAATGTTGAAATCACGTGATTCTATAATACTTGATTTAAGAGTTGTATGTAAAAATTAATTTATTATTCTGGTTACAAACATTTTCAAAACACTCTGAAGAATTAATTTTAGACAAATTCTATGAGATATAAAAAGAATTAATTTTCGAATATTATAGTTGAGTAATATGGTAAATCTATTCTATATTATTTCAGTGAATTGGACTTAATAACAGGAGTTTCCAAGAATTCCTCTCCAAGAATGGTAAAGGAAAAAAGTATTAATTATGCTTGATATTTCAGGTATATATTTATAATTTAATATCATGCATTTATTCATTAAAGACAAGATGACAATTCTGATAAAAGTTAAATTTATTTTTATTTTTAGAAATTATAAAACAGAGCACTAATTAATTAAACATTGTTACATTTTTTCTTGATTATTATGTAATGAAAGAGTTATTTTGTTTAAAATTTTAGCTCATATTAAATTTATATTACTCAAAATATTATTTATATTACTCATATATCAGAGCACAATCAAATATCTTAGCTGTTAGTCCAGGAGATCAGTCGTTGAAGATCTTGAAAATTAAAAACGTGAGATAAATACAAGACACCCTCTAAGAAACAACAAAATGGCTATAGTGAATCCACCGTGCGAGTTTTTATTGCCCAGCAAAACGGAGCGTTAGTAATATCTGTATTGTGGTGAAATATGAGTTATAAGTACTTAACACTAAGCCTCAAATCACTATTTATTACTCTATTTACAGTTCAAATTGTACCATTTAATGATTATGCAGTTCGAGCTGGTAAATGTTGCTTTAAAATATTTAAGACGTAACCATATAAGTATTGGTACAGGTTCGTTTCTTCGTGTTTTGGAATTCTTTTTCCGGTGGATCGCATATTTTTGAAGGTTACAATTACAGTTTCTTTATAGTTACAAGCATACTTATTCTACCTCTATATATCCTGATTCAATCGTTTTTGCAACGTTCTTGAATAACACACTAGAAATACTATACAGAAATAATATATAGAAAATATAGCCTTCTATCCACCGTTCAGATCAGGTTAGACAAATTTCAAGCAACTTAAATTCAAATCTTTGGTTAACTGCGGGATCAGTTCGTAATGTACCATGTTATTCCGAATGCTTCATCTCTAATGAATTCACCCTGAATCTTATCTTGAACAGCATTAGAGAGAATACCAAAGAGGGAGGTTCAGAAGCATAACTTGGCATTTGAATTTTAAATCTCTACGAAATCCAAATTATGATCACATTATCATTTTGAGTTTAACTAATTGCAGCTGAGGAAATTAATTAGCCGTTGGCGGCAGTGGTTGTGGGAATACACATCTAAATAATACTGGCGATATTAACCAGGTGTAGCCATACGACGAAGCATCAAAGTTTTATGCAACTGAGAAACTTTTAAGCCCTGGAGAGGTTTAAAAACTTGTTAGTTAGAAGTCGCTAAAGAGCAGCAAGGAGAATCACAACTCTCCTTCGTGGAGATATATTTTAAATCAGAGATCCAGGATAATATTTAATTTGAACATTTTGTATTTCTATTACGTAAAATGATAAAATATTTTATTCTTGACAATATGAAATCTTTAAGAGTTTCATTGCAAATTATAGATAACTCATCTTCTTATTCGTAATCGAAATGAAGTACCTACTGATTTTATTTAGGATGTTATATTCACTAGCGGCGTTTCTCTGACTTTATTGTTCCAATGTATTTAAATAGCAGTGTTTTTATGTTTCCTCAAAAGAAAAACTTTTAAGGAATGATTTTTTAAAACTTAAACATATTAATTAAACCTGAACTTAATTGTTAAGTAACTGTTACTTAACCCGTAAAAGACTTAATTTAGTCTTATCATTTATTATTTATTATTAATTTAATTGCAACAATGAAAGTAGCACAACAAAAATTAATGCTTTTCATTAAATCTGCAATATTCACTACTTTAACTTAACCTATAAGATTGTACGTAATTGTTGTTGTATATTATTGTAAGATTTTTCCTCTTGCGAACTTAATTCACTGCGTTTGCATGAAGAAAAAGCTTAAAAGAATTATGCAGTGAACCAAAACGCATACATAACATAGTTTCTTTCTTTAAATGTGGCATTTTTAGACTTCTGTGTAAAGACTCCTTGTGTGCTAACAAGTTAATATGTAACAGTAAGTAACCACTTAATAAAAAATGGAATTAAGTTTCAAGAAAAAAAAAGCACATTGAAAATAAAAAAGTTCAATAATTGGTCACTTAAATTAGGGCACACTAAGCAAATGGAGTTATATAAGAAAGAAGGTGAAGAAATATGATCAAAATAAAACTTTCCTATATCAAATACATGAAGAAAAAAAATTATACAAGAAATGAAACTAAAATGACAGACCCAAATATATAAAATAAACCAATGCAAAATATTCAGAAAGGGAGAAAAAGTTTAAAATTAGAAAATATGTTAACAAACGTGCGCAGAATTTAGAGTTTAAGAAATGTGTTAAAAAGAAAATTTGTAAGCATCATTGAGAATGAACATGAACAATGAATCACCAGCTCTGTTTAATGCTGATATACTATATAGCTGTAAGAAATTAAATAAAATTCTGTATACACTTATTTCTTGGTATTGACCGTTTCACTGATGGTTTCTATGTATGTTTTAACCTCATCAAAAAGAAAAATAGAAATCTGTAACCATCATTGAAAATAAACATGAACAATGAATATACTAAATTTGATATTTACAGTGAACCATTAATTCAGATTTTATACGAGAATTACACTTTCAAATCTCATCAAGAGTTATAACTGAAGTTAGAAAATGAAAATAAATATTGATCCCTTCCATGAACTACAATTATCCACGTTAAAACCATCTTCTAAATAGTAGTAAACTAAATTAAAATTGGTCAGGAATCGAAGATTGTGGCCTCAGAGGCCCTGCGCTTCGTCCACCCACCCATCACTGTCTCTCATATATATTGAAAATCCAGCTTTATCGAAATCAATGATATTAAAAAACTTCGAAGTCAAAAATTTTTAAAACATTTAAAATTTTAAGCCTAATTTAGCAAATTCTTTATATTAATCTGATGTATATGGCAAAAAATAAGCTTTAACTCAGATTTAATGAAAGTATTAAAGTAAACACATGTTCATATTGTTTTGACAATTAGTCGTTTAATCAAATGAAGCAATGTCAAGCCTATTAGTTGAAGATCGCTTCTTGAAATGTGATGAAAAGGCCTCGAAATCTGAACTTCGAATCTTTAACAGTTCGAAATGATACCGGTAGAATTCAAAGCTTTGAGGTGTTATCTAGCTTCAGCTTGAATGACTTTGGAACATTTCATATGAAATAAATCTCGCCAACTAGAAACTGCTCGAAGGAGAGGGAATGTGCCTTTTGGCAATGTTAGAAGGAGTTAAACAGCCTTGTGGTTAATACATGATGCTCGTTATATTTTAGATAACAGCCGAACGAAAATGGAATGATGATTCGACTCTACACTGAAATGGCACGCATGTTGCTTGCAATACTCGCATCATCATTGATTTATAATATTTTAGTTAAAATTCAAATGTACTTGTGGAATGCCGAGTTCAAATAGATATATTCATGTTTGATGGAATGCTGAAACTGCTAATGCACTTTGGATTTCCCTTTAGCATTTTGTTTCTTGCTATTTCTATTATTATTCGTTCCTCCAACTTTTTTCAATGACAACTGGTTGCTTGCTTCTTAATGTAAAATAATTAAAAAAGATTTTTCCATTTAGTAAATTTTGTATATTTGTTTTCATGAGTAAAATCCTATTTTAGTGACTGAGTAATGAATAAATTTAATAAAAACAATTTTTAAAAACACATTTTTATTAAGAATTATTTAAGTAAAACATTTTATATTTTCTAATTTTTAGTATTTAATGTGTAATTCATAATCATAAATATTATGGACTCTTGAAATTAGATTTTACTGAAATTCAGAACCAATCAATTTGATTAAATTAATCTATTAGCTATTAATTGAGTTTCGAAGCTATTAAATTAGTGTACTGTCTTCGAGAATACCAAGTTTACAGAACTTTCGATCTCTAGCTCATTAGGAAGTGAGTGAAAAATTGATTTCAAAATTCCATTTTTGCAATTATGAAATAAATCAAGTTAAATAAAATTGTGTTAAAAGCCTGAGTATTCTTATAATTGAATTACAAATTATGGGTAGAAAGGAAATAGCTTTTAAAATTTTCAAAAGCTGTGACTTATCTTATGAAACAAAATTATAGCTACATTTTTCTTATAAATTTTAAAATTTTTAATAATTTGTGTTTTTATTGATATTTGAGCTTTCTCATTAGTTATATTTTCTTTAACAATTGAAATTAATTTTCATGCAGGTTTTTAAAATTCGCTGTATTCACTATTCACCCATCAATGAAGCAAAAAAATAATTTTCTAACATTACTGAAATGCCTTGCTCAGTTCATTTTATAAATCAACCAAAAAGTTGTTTTGAAACCTTTTTGTATCTCTTTATTGACATATATAAATCAATGAAAAATTCTGAAGTTCCGTTTCTGAAAGATTTGTAACGATTTTTGAAATATAGACGCTTCAGGACAAGAATTTTCTTTTAGAGCACGATTGATAGTTTTAAGCTGTTTAAAGTAATTCAAAATGTCTAACACTGATCAAGCAATTGTTGAATGCTCACTCTTAAATGAAACAAGATAAATTTAAATAGAAGCATCCT
>BGPR01019511.1:0-29152 GCA_013235015.1 Araneus ventricosus
AGGATGCTTCTATTTAAATTTATCTTGTTTCATTTAAGAGTGAGCATTCAACAATTGCTTGATCAGTGTTAGACATTTTGAATTACTTTAAACAGCTTAAAACTATCAATCGTGCTCTAAAAGAAAATTCTTGTCCTGAAGCGTCTATATTTCAAAAATCGTTACAAATCTTTCAGAAACGGAACTTCAGAATTTTTCATTGATTTATATATGTCAATAAAGAGATACAAAAAGGTTTCAAAACAACTTTTTGGTTGATTTATAAAATGAACTGAGCAAGGCATTTCAGTAATGTTAGAAAATTATTTTTTTGCTTCATTGATGGGTGAATAGTGAATACAGCGAATTTTAAAAACCTGCATGAAAATTAATTTCAATTGTTAAAGAAAATATAACTAATGAGAAAGCTCAAATATCAATAAAAACACAAATTATTAAAAATTTTAAAATTTATAAGAAAAATGTAGCTATAATTTTGTTTCATAAGATAAGTCACAGCTTTTGAAAATTTTAAAAGCTATTTCCTTTCTACCCATAATTTGTAATTCAATTATAAGAATACTCAGGCTTTTAACACAATTTTATTTAACTTGATTTATTTCATAATTGCAAAAATGGAATTTTGAAATCAATTTTTCACTCACTTCCTAATGAGCTAGAGATCGAAAGTTCTGTAAACTTGGTATTCTCGAAGACAGTACACTAATTTAATAGCTTCGAAACTCAATTAATAGCTAATAGATTAATTTAATCAAATTGATTGGTTCTGAATTTCAGTAAAATCTAATTTCAAGAGTCCATAATATTTATGATTATGAATTACACATTAAATACTAAAAATTAGAAAATATAAAATGTTTTACTTAAATAATTCTTAATAAAAATGTGTTTTTAAAAATTGTTTTTATTAAATTTATTCATTACTCAGTCACTAAAATAGGATTTTACTCATGAAAACAAATATACAAAATTTACTAAATGGAAAAATCTTTTTTAATTATTTTACATTAAGAAGCAAGCAACCAGTTGTCATTGAAAAAAGTTGGAGGAACGAATAATAATAGAAATAGCAAGAAACAAAATGCTAAAGGGAAATCCAAAGTGCATTAGCAGTTTCAGCATTCCATCAAACATGAATATATCTATTTGAACTCGGCATTCCACAAGTACATTTGAATTTTAACTAAAATATTATAAATCAATGATGATGCGAGTATTGCAAGCAACATGCGTGCCATTTCAGTGTAGAGTCGAATCATCATTCCATTTTCGTTCGGCTGTTATCTAAAATATAACGAGCATCATGTATTAACCACAAGGCTGTTTAACTCCTTCTAACATTGCCAAAAGGCACATTCCCTCTCCTTCGAGCAGTTTCTAGTTGGCGAGATTTATTTCATATGAAATGTTCCAAAGTCATTCAAGCTGAAGCTAGATAACACCTCAAAGCTTTGAATTCTACCGGTATCATTTCGAACTGTTAAAGATTCGAAGTTCAGATTTCGAGGCCTTTTCATCACATTTCAAGAAGCGATCTTCAACTAATAGGCTTGACATTGCTTCATTTGATTAAACGACTAATTGTCAAAACAATATGAACATGTGTTTACTTTAATACTTTCATTAAATCTGAGTTAAAGCTTATTTTTTGCCATATACATCAGATTAATATAAAGAATTTGCTAAATTAGGCTTAAAATTTTAAATGTTTTAAAAATTTTTGACTTCGAAGTTTTTTAATATCATTGATTTCGATAAAGCTGGATTTTCAATATATATGAGAGACAGTGATGGGTGGGTGGACGAAGCGCAGGGCCTCTGAGGCCACAATCTTCGATTCCTGACCAATTTTAATTTAGTTTACTACTATTTAGAAGATGGTTTTAACGTGGATAATTGTAGTTCATGGAAGGGATCAATATTTATTTTCATTTTCTAACTTCAGTTATAACTCTTGATGAGATTTGAAAGTGTAATTCTCGTATAAAATCTGAATTAATGGTTCACTGTAAATATCAAATTTAGTATATTCATTGTTCATGTTTATTTTCAATGATGGTTACAGATTTCTATTTTTCTTTTTGATGAGGTTAAAACATACATAGAAACCATCAGTGAAACGGTCAATACCAAGAAATAAGTGTATACAGAATTTTATTTAATTTCTTACAGCTATATAGTATATCAGCATTAAACAGAGCTGGTGATTCATTGTTCATGTTCATTCTCAATGATGCTTACAAATTTTCTTTTTAACACATTTCTTAAACTCTAAATTCTGCGCACGTTTGTTAACATATTTTCTAATTTTAAACTTTTTCTCCCTTTCTGAATATTTTGCATTGGTTTATTTTATATATTTGGGTCTGTCATTTTAGTTTCATTTCTTGTATAATTTTTTTTCTTCATGTATTTGATATAGGAAAGTTTTATTTTGATCATATTTCTTCACCTTCTTTCTTATATAACTCCATTTGCTTAGTGTGCCCTAATTTAAGTGACCAATTATTGAACTTTTTTATTTTCAATGTGCTTTTTTTTTCTTGAAACTTAATTCCATTTTTTATTAAGTGGTTACTTACTGTTACATATTAACTTGTTAGCACACAAGGAGTCTTTACACAGAAGTCTAAAAATGCCACATTTAAAGAAAGAAACTATGTTATGTATGCGTTTTGGTTCACTGCATAATTCTTTTAAGCTTTTTCTTCATGCAAACGCAGTGAATTAAGTTCGCAAGAGGAAAAATCTTACAATAATATACAACAACAATTACGTACAATCTTATAGGTTAAGTTAAAGTAGTGAATATTGCAGATTTAATGAAAAGCATTAATTTTTGTTGTGCTACTTTCATTGTTGCAATTAAATTAATAATAAATAATAAATGATAAGACTAAATTAAGTCTTTTACGGGTTAAGTAACAGTTACTTAACAATTAAGTTCAGGTTTAATTAATATGTTTAAGTTTTAAAAAATCATTCCTTAAAAGTTTTTCTTTTGAGGAAACATAAAAACACTGCTATTTAAATACATTGGAACAATAAAGTCAGAGAAACGCCGCTAGTGAATATAACATCCTAAATAAAATCAGTAGGTACTTCATTTCGATTACGAATAAGAAGATGAGTTATCTATAATTTGCAATGAAACTCTTAAAGATTTCATATTGTCAAGAATAAAATATTTTATCATTTTACGTAATAGAAATACAAAATGTTCAAATTAAATATTATCCTGGATCTCTGATTTAAAATATATCTCCACGAAGGAGAGTTGTGATTCTCCTTGCTGCTCTTTAGCGACTTCTAACTAACAAGTTTTTAAACCTCTCCAGGGCTTAAAAGTTTCTCAGTTGCATAAAACTTTGATGCTTCGTCGTATGGCTACACCTGGTTAATATCGCCAGTATTATTTAGATGTGTATTCCCACAACCACTGCCGCCAACGGCTAATTAATTTCCTCAGCTGCAATTAGTTAAACTCAAAATGATAATGTGATCATAATTTGGATTTCGTAGAGATTTAAAATTCAAATGCCAAGTTATGCTTCTGAACCTCCCTCTTTGGTATTCTCTCTAATGCTGTTCAAGATAAGATTCAGGGTGAATTCATTAGAGATGAAGCATTCGGAATAACATGGTACATTACGAACTGATCCCGCAGTTAACCAAAGATTTGAATTTAAGTTGCTTGAAATTTGTCTAACCTGATCTGAACGGTGGATAGAAGGCTATATTTTCTATATATTATTTCTGTATAGTATTTCTAGTGTGTTATTCAAGAACGTTGCAAAAACGATTGAATCAGGATATATAGAGGTAGAATAAGTATGCTTGTAACTATAAAGAAACTGTAATTGTAACCTTCAAAAATATGCGATCCACCGGAAAAAGAATTCCAAAACACGAAGAAACGAACCTGTACCAATACTTATATGGTTACGTCTTAAATATTTTAAAGCAACATTTACCAGCTCGAACTGCATAATCATTAAATGGTACAATTTGAACTGTAAATAGAGTAATAAATAGTGATTTGAGGCTTAGTGTTAAGTACTTATAACTCATATTTCACCACAATACAGATATTACTAACGCTCCGTTTTGCTGGGCAATAAAAACTCGCACGGTGGATTCACTATAGCCATTTTGTTGTTTCTTAGAGGGTGTCTTGTATTTATCTCACGTTTTTAATTTTCAAGATCTTCAACGACTGATCTCCTGGACTAACAGCTAAGATATTTGATTGTGCTCTGATATATGAGTAATATAAATAATATTTTGAGTAATATAAATTTAATATGAGCTAAAATTTTAAACAAAATAACTCTTTCATTACATAATAATCAAGAAAAAATGTAACAATGTTTAATTAATTAGTGCTCTGTTTTATAATTTCTAAAAATAAAAATAAATTTAACTTTTATCAGAATTGTCATCTTGTCTTTAATGAATAAATGCATGATATTAAATTATAAATATATACCTGAAATATCAAGCATAATTAATACTTTTTTCCTTTACCATTCTTGGAGAGGAATTCTTGGAAACTCCTGTTATTAAGTCCAATTCACTGAAATAATATAGAATAGATTTACCATATTACTCAACTATAATATTCGAAAATTAATTCTTTTTATATCTCATAGAATTTGTCTAAAATTAATTCTTCAGAGTGTTTTGAAAATGTTTGTAACCAGAATAATAAATTAATTTTTACATACAACTCTTAAATCAAGTATTATAGAATCACGTGATTTCAACATTCATTATTCATATTATAAATCCGGTGACAGAAAATATAAAGGACATGAAACTTTTTTAGAATAAAGTTGATGCATTCATATATGAAATGTATATGTTAAATGTATGTACATTAGAAATAACTTCATTCATCATGTCTTTTTAAAGAGTGCATTGAATATTCTTATTGTCATTCTTACCGAAAAAGCTATTTAGAAATGCTTGATTCAAAATTCATAACCAATAGTTTTCTAATTGAGCATCGACATGTTTGATAAATAACCATCAATTTTACAATCTTATAATTATAAATAAAATACGCCAATTATTTAAGTTTCTAATACTAAATTGATTGAATTTTTCAAGAATTTGTAGATTTATTTAAATATATGATGAATTATATGAATTTATGAGGAAAAATCAAAATATGAAGCAATGTAAACTTCAAAAATCACTCTGTGCATATCTGTCTCTTAATGATTTTTTCTTTAACTCATCCCTCAGTCAAACATAATCCTAAGATTCTAAAAGATTTCTCTAATGTCTATTAGAACATGTCTTAAAATAACAAAAAATTTTGAGAAATCTAGATGCAATGAACGCTAAAAATGCATTTAGTTTACAATAATGATTTTTGATATGAAATAGATGAGCTTTATTAGTGTTGATGAAGAACTTCTCTAAAAGTCAGTTAAACATAATTCCAAATTTTTTTCATTTAACATCGTTTGAAAATTTCATTCACATCTGCTGACCAGAAATTATTACAACAGAATTTCTACAAAAATGTTTTGCATCTGCTTCTAAGAAGTGTTTTAGCAGCTGTACACAACTTTGTAACAATAATCAATGCTAAAAAAAAATGGTTTTAAGAATAAAATCGAAACGAGGTAATGTAATATGATCAATTTAAAACTGGTAAGGTTCTACCAAAGAAGAAAAATAAAACTGCCTTTTAAAAAATAAAAGAACAATCACATTCAATTGTCGAGAAACACGATTCGAAGTTTCGACGAAAAATCGCTGCTTTATGTTTCTATTCTACTTCCCTCTTTTTAGAGCAAAACAAAATAAAAAAGAAACATATGCATAACTTGAAAGAAAAGCGAATCAATAGTTTTTCAGAAAACTCGTCAAACTTCTGAGGAGGAAAAGAAAGAAAGGAAAAAATAAAGATAACGAAAAATTCAATCAGCATCGGTAAAGGTAGAAAATGGAAAAGGATGAAAAAAGCAGGAAGTTGGCTGGCCGGCAAACAAAACAAGAGAGAAAGTGCGATAGAACGGTAAAAGCACAAACAGCAGAGAAACCTATGAACGGAAGGGATAGAAGTAACGCCGTTGTCCAAGTGGAAGCCTTAGAAATGCGACCTACGACAAAAAAAAATTCAAGAATACTTCTGAGGGACTAATTGTGGGAAGGGTAACAATGTTTTGGGTGAACAATTAGGCGAAACCAATCTTCTACTAACTCGATATTCAATCCAATCGCTTCGGAAAGTCCTGGCCCTTTATCATTCTATACTTGCTCGAATACTTGGATTTAATTGTGGAGGAAGAGGAGGGCGAGTATCTAAGACATTGTTAGGGCTTAAACATATCATTGATAATGCCTCTTTAATCTTTTTCCATTCTTATCATTGCAGATAAAGATGTATCTGATAACATTCAGCCTTGATGTATTGATTTGACTGAAAATTATTCAATGATAACAGCGGATTCTAGTCGAAACGTAATTTACGATTCCTTTTCAAAGATCACATTCCTAAATGTTGCGGTTTAAATTGAATTTAAGTTTTTGGGCTTTTAAAGGAATGTCTACGAATAAGACCTGATCCAAATGAGAGTATGAATAATTTTTATACTGAATTGCCCTTTGCTGTGTCGTTTAAAGTGAGAAAAATCGAAAGAGATAATTTCTGATGTGTTTCATGATATTTGCCGCATATTAGTTTTATCCACCATTTGTTTAAAGTGATTTATTTTTTATACTGACACTACTCGCATTTATTAAATAGCAAGTCAAATATTGCAATGCTCAGTCGGGAAAATCATTAGTTGCGTATTATTCAATGAGTCCTTTACACAGTTGAAAATCTTTATCGAGAAAATCCTCATGCATTCTTTGAAAAAGTAAAATTCGCAAAATTATTACATATTTGCATACAACAATCATTAGCAGTTCCCACATAAATTTATCAACATAAATTTAGAAAAAGGATAGTTCATTAGGTATGTTATAAACCGCCTGATTTTAATAGCTATTTTGAATAATGAAACTTTACAACTATATTACTTGATAGTGTCATGTTTATTATGTGAGAACTAATTCAAGTACCGCCATTTACATTTACGATTCAAAAATCGTACCAAGAATTGAATCCTTGAAACTAAATTACTATTTTTAAAAACATCAATTTGTATTAGAATAACGTGTAAACAAAATGTTCTTAAAAGTGAGAAAAAAATCTTATTTCTTACTTTTTAAAGACTTTAAATTTCAATTTCATTTTTCCGAAAAAATTGTTATCAAATCTATCTATTATTACGATGTTATCTTACAACGTCCAGTTTGAAAATTGCAATTTGTTATCTAATTAAAAGTTTGAAGAGCTTAAATGCCTGTCCTCATCATTTTTAGAACCATAAATCAACTTGCAACAAGACCCTACCCCATCCCTAAAAATTAGCATTTTTAATTATCGCACCATAAAACACTGATGGCTTTTTGCGATATTGATAAATTCTATGCTTTTCATATGTAGTTTAAGCTATTAAATTTGAAATAAAAATATCTCAAAATACCGAACAAAACAAAACTGTTAGTCTAACCAATAAACTCTAGGTCATTTCTGAGATTTGAATATTGATACAATATTTAATACACAGACAGTCGCTCTTATGAGAAAGAGATATCGATAAAATTTCGGATATCGATGAAATTTCGCATCGATTTCGGTGAAGTTATGTTACCTTCAAAAACGAATCTAATAAAATAGATTACGATCTTAATTTTAATATCTCTTTTATAAAATTGCTTTATTCGGGCTTATAGATTCGATACGTATGGTCGATATGTTTCCGACCAGTTTTCTGTTGAGGTTGAGATTTCAATTTAGCATTATGGAATGAAGGGTTTAAAGGGATGAAATGAAGTGGTGCGTAATGTGTCTTTTTCTCTCCTCCCCTTCCTTTCCTCATTCAAACATTAGTTTTGGAATGCTATTTATTGAGAAAGTCTTGATAACATGCATGCGAATTTTTCTTCTTCTAGTGAAGTAAAAGTAAACTTCATGAAATGATAATTATAAAATATCGATAATTTGCTTTTGCTTATGATAATCTTTAAATTTCATGAAATACTAATGATAAAGATAAAAGTTTGAGAATTTATTTTTGATTATATCTCTATATATAAAAGGCAATGTGCGTGCGTGTGTGTGTGTGCGATGTTTAAACTAAAAATATTGCACTTACAGCCTTGAGATTTGGCTTACAGGTAGTCGTAATGGTGACTCAATGAACCTCGAAGCGCAAATTATAACATTTTATCTAGAAAATTTTTTATTTAATGTTTTGCATTGTTTCGGGTGATTTTTCGCACGTTTTTGACCGATCCATGAGAAATAATGATCATAGAAAACCAATCGATACATCATTAGATAGAGCAAACAATTATTGTTTTAATGACTTCCCGATTCACGAGCGACACCCCACCGTGATTCATCAGGATCGTCATAATTTCTTGGCAAGAGTCTTTCATCAAAAGCAAAAAACACTCATGAATCTTATCACAAATGCAGAGATTTTTGGAGAAGTTAAGTGTCATATGTATACGATAAAGTGTCAGAAGTGAGGACTTCCTCATGCCTTTATTACCATTAGTCTCAAAGACTCATTACACGTTCATAGAGTGGATGACTTTATTAGCCTAGAAATCTCTAATCCTCAAGAAGACCCAGATCTTTTTTGCATTGAAACAAAGCAGATGGTGTACAGCCCATGCGGAAGCATAAATCCACGTTCTCCATGTATGAAAGGATGGAATTTGCACAAAGCGATACACTCGCCATTGTTTGAAAGAAACACAAAGATATCCACTTAATCCGGATATCCACTTTAACGTCGTAGGTCTTCACAATATGGGGGATTTACTGCAAACATCAGGAGGATTAGACGTGTCTGTGGATAATAATTGGATTGTACCGTACTGCTCTTTGTTAACAAAAATTTTCAATAAACATATTAAAGTAGAGTATTGCAATTCTGGGAGGTCTATCAAGTACGTCAACAAAGGATCCGAAATGGCTGTGTTTAATCTCACCAGTGTAGAAAATGACCTAAATGAAATCCACCAGAAGCAAATGGGGAGATACATCAGCAGCAACGAAGCAGTATGGAGAAAACTCAACTTCCCGATCCACGAGCGACACCCCCTCCCCCCGTGATTCATCTAAGCGTCCACCTTGAAAATGCTCAGAGAGTCTGCTTCACAATAGAAAATTCTCCTTAACGTGCCCAAGCACCTGAGGAAGCAACATCTTTCTTCGGACTTTTCACGCAAGATGAGTTTGCATGCACCCTATTGCACAATGAAGTACGCAAGTGTTACACATGGAACAATGGAAACAAGACATGGCAACGTCGAAAACAAGGGAAGGCTGTGTTGGAAGAAGCAGAAATAAAATCCAGCGATGTAGACTGTCCATCCAATCCATAGATGAATATCAAAGAAATTATGTTTGTCTTTATCTTTTCAGGTCTATTGGTTCATTTGAAATCATTCAAAATTTCATTCGGTTTTCATTCTTTAACATTTTACTTGATTTATAGGAATCATTCTTATATATCCTAATTTGTTTCAAAAATAATGGTTTATTTGGTAATGTAACTTCAATTTTGAATCATTTTGTTAAACGGCTTCAATTCAAAATATCTAATGTCACCTATTGACTAGTTGAAACACGATACGAAGATTTCATTGTGTCAGCCTAACTGAATTATTACTCCATTTTAGCGGGCAAGCCAACTGGTTGTACCGAGAATCTAGATTTTTTTCTTTACTCAGTTTAAATTCTAATAGCATCGTTTGAACAAACTTTATAATTTCATTGTCACTTTTTTTAACTTATCTTCACTTAATGTCGTTGCTGCGTTTTTTTATTTTTTTTCAGTTTTTTTTTCTTCTTTTTTTTCATTTCATGTTTTGATTTCATTTTCAAAGCTTTATTTTATGTCCTTCTGGGCTTTTTTTTTATTTTTTGAAGACATTATACCACGGACAACGCCGTGCGCTTACTGCTAGTATAATATATAAATGGAAATCTGTCGAAAGAGAATGTCTCTCTGTGGAGATTGGCTACGATGACTGAAAAGTAAAAGTAAACTTCAAAGCATAACTTCATGAAATAAAAGTAAACTTCATGAACTAATAATAATAAAAATTGGGTAATTGATTTTGTTTATCCTTACTTTAAAAAGGAGATCTGAAGAAGGAGTACGGCTACAGTGACTTAAAAACTTCAAAATATTTCCATGAACTTTTTCAAGTAAAAGTAAACTACATGAAATGATAATGAAAAAAAATTTGACAACTGATTTTTACGCAATATAATATATAAATAGAAATCTGAAGAAAAGGAGATTGTCTCTCTATAGATAATGACTATAGTGATAGAAAAGAAAAAGTAAACTTCTAAAATTTCATGAAATAAAAATAATATAAATTAGGGAATTTATTTTTGTTTATCATTATCTGTAAAAAAATATTAAGAACGAGAATATATCTCTGTGGAGACTTCGTTGTGCCATAGCTCAAAAAGTGCTGAAGTAAAAAATAATGAAAAAGTAATTAATTCGCTTTGAGGACTATCCTGGAATAAATGGTTTTAAGATGTTGAAATCGATAATTTTTCTTATACTTAAGATAAAACGCAGGAAGGAAATAGGGAAAATTATTTGAAAAGTGGTTTTTATAGATGTCAGAAACAAATGAAATAGTTTTCGAATCGCCTTTAAGGGTGAAAGGAAATTGATTATCAGTGTAGAAATGATCTTGTGAAATCTCGTAGTAGCAAAATGAAAGTAGTAAATTCATTTCAGATTTCATTATAAAAATGATCAATGAAGTCCAATTTTTTTTTCTTTGTTTTGCGGAACTAAAATTGCTGAATTTTAAGAATTAAGCTCGCACGAAAAACTTTTTTTTGTTAATTTCGTATTATTATGATGTTGCTGAACAGAAATGCGTTTCTTCCGTCAATATTAAGCTTTGTTTGTGTCGATAAAAAAATAATAAAAAAAAGTTTTTATTCGCAAAAAAATTCATTTACATAACTTGATGTGTTTTTGAGCTATCGCTTTCTAATGCAGTTCGAATACACAGACCGAAAGACTACTATCCCTTTGGCGTATTTATACAAAGATTTTATGCAGATCTACAAGTACAGGGAGGTCTTAAATTATTGGACCCATTTCAACAACCAATAAAAAAACTAATAATGTTACAACCGCGTTTTTTCTTTTAAATGAGAAAGCAAATTAAAAAACGTTTATTTTTCAGATAGGTGGCGTACCATTACGACGTTCTAAATTTGCTACAGCGAGAGATTTCCATACGCAATGGCTATCGATCAGTAGAAGCCGATGCGCGTTTTCTACTTTCCATTTATAGTTTTTCTTTAATATTTCGAAAACTATTCAGTTTCCGAATTACAATTGGTTTAACAAATTAAAGAGCGTAAAATTCCCTACAAATACATAGTTTTATTTTTCTTCTAGCTGTAATAGTTTTGCAGATAAAGGCTCTCAAAAATGGGAGATGTCCAATAGTTTACGACCACCGTAACAGCGCGTTACCTACCTGAAAATATTTTTAAAATGAGCTCTCTTTAAAAACAACCGTAGTTGTAACATTATTAGTTTTTTATTAATTTTTGAAATGGGTCCAATAATTTATGAACACCATGTATAATAACATAACTATATACTAGATTTCATCCAACTAGATCACTGTGTAATTTAGTTACCGTGTTTACATGCACATGGATGGGCTAACAGACACATTTCCCCGGAGACAGATTTCGTCCAAAATTTGATTTAAAAAATCAGCAATTTTGGTATAAATACCGGTGCCCAATATCATCCATTTAACTTGTTGCGCGTTGGAGGTATCGTGCACACAGGAAGGACAGACCGATAGAAAAAGATACATAATTCTAAAAAGGGCTTTTTCGGAATCAGGGAAATCTGAAAATTCATCAAATTTGAGGTCGAAAATTTCGACGACTATAATACTTTTTCTTTGAACACTTAGTATAGAAGAAAAGAAATATGCATATATTTCAAAGATTTAATTGACGCAAAGAACTTTAAATGTGTCTTAGAAGTTTTCTTATTATATTAACTTGTTTCTCATCGTTTTGATTTCTTTATCATATTCAGATGACAAAATTTTTCACAATTTTTGTAAGTTGATAAATTAAAATAATTTATCGCAGCAATTTAAACCATTATACAATGATGTGATGCTCAAAACACTTTATAAAATAAGAAACTGATTCAAACTATTTATTAAATTGAATCGATAAAGACAGAAAAAATAAAAAGCATGTAAGCGATGCTATCCAAAAATTAGAAGTATTAATAGATATGCAATGAGTAAAATTCAAACCATTTTTAAGAATCTTTGTTGTTTTTAACAAGTTTAAAAACAAACAACTATTAGAAGAATTCTATATTTTACTAAAAAGAATAGTTGAAGAACATATATATGTGAATCGGGTTGTGGCCTTCAGTGGTTATACTAAGAGAAGATAATAAATAAAGTAAAAACCTTTCGAAGAACAATGTTTCAACAAGAACGAGGAAATATTTTCCCACAAAAGAAGAGAAAAATGTGTACAAGAAACTTTGCTTATGTTCCATCTTTTATTCAAGAAGCACCATACCACTTTCTGAAGTTTATAGTAGAGTCTCAAATATATAAAATATGGATGAATTTTTATGGAAGATTTACTGTATATCTTCTTTGCATTTTTCAAGTGATGAGTAATGAGGAGTTCTGTCTCCCTTTGTCCTTTTAAGAGAAAAAAATAACTCTCGACTTTTAGAGAAATAATAAGAAGGAAAAATACTTAATAAAGAAGGAAAAATTTCCTTCTTTCTTAATAATTCTTGTAATGTTGAATATTTCTCTAAACATTTTTTTCCGAATAGCGCAGTCTGGATTCAATCTATATATTTAAAACTCAACTTATCTATATATGTGTGAGTGCTTGTGTGTTTGCTTGTTCCATAATCACTTACGAATGGCTGGAACTAGTTTGGTGAAACTTAGTAAGCATGTTCCTCATCGTACGACTATAAATACTGCAAAAATAAATCAACCCTAACCCAAAACTTTCTGAGCAGGGTAGGTCTGAGTAGTTTAATGCAAGTAACATGCATTAAACTAAATGAATGCATGCAACTAATGCGTAATATATGTGTAATGCGAAGATTGGTATAAAATTTTATTCCCATGTTTAAACCAGTCAAATTAAAGACAGAGAGAGGATAAGTTTACTCTAATCAAACACTACCCCCAATCCATTACCCATCCAGGTTAGGACGGACTTGAATCGTTTAAATGCATATACAAATGGGCCAACTGACATGAAATTTGACTCCCATTTTCAACCAGTCAAATTAAAATTATGATGTGGTTAAATCCATTCTTATCGACCCTTTAAGATAATAGAAACCCTTAAGGCATGAAGGGATGTTTTTTCAGAACGATTGGTGGAATTTCATTAAAATTAGCAAAAATGTTTCTCAGTTTTCAACTAAAAATTCTGAAATGGTAAACGAGCTCTCCCTTGAGTTCGTTGGGGGGTGAGTCATTTATTTATTGGTCCGCGCCGCCACAGCTTACCCAGGGAGTGTATAGCACTGATTCAAACAGTGGGAAATTTGCGTTAAAAAACTACAACACGGATAAAACAAAACCTTACATCAAAACTGAATAACATATTATACAAAAAAGCAACAGCAAACAATCAAAAGTTCTGAACAAGATCAAAAGACAAAGAATAAATTACTAATTCTTGTAACAACATCAAATTAGAATACATATAAAACAAAAGTCAAATAAAATCTTAAGATATTAAACACATTATAGCATATATGAGAACTAAAAGAAACATTTAAAATTTGGAGTGACTCATTGACTCCCACAAATAGGCCCTGATATGTAAAAAAGATATGAAATGCCGTATACTGAATAACCAAATGAAAATAATATAAAGCTTTTCATTTATCTATATTTCATAGTATGTGAGCAATATTTCATCAATGAAATAATATTAATTAACGCTACTTTTTATTGTATAATATTGTTATATTTCTTGTCTCCCGCAATAATTAACGTTTAATGAGATAAGTCCGGGTAAAGCCATGTACTCTGCTAGTTATTATAGAAACACAAAACACACATGATTTTATGTAAGATACAATCAAAAGTCAATTTCACAGTAATTTGATTTTTTCTTCTAACAACACTGTCAAAACTGTTTTAAAACTTTAGACAATATTATATAAATTCACTATTCATGCCAAATATTTTCAAAATTGCAACTTATTTTAAAGAAATCGATAGTTTAGCGCTTTTTTATATTCTAGCACAATAAAACTTCGATTAACCGTCACTCTTTTAACCGCCGGTTTCTGTTATCCGTCATCGTCAAAGTAATGTAGGTTTCTAGTATTATGACAGTTATACATTGACAAATTTATAAATTGATTAAATTAATTAATAAAACATTAATAAAAATTCATGGTATTATATATAAACGCGCAAATGCAGCTATTTATAATATAATACAGAAACAAAAATTAGATTGACAGAAAATCTTGTCTAATTTTGGAATCTTTATGGTGAGTGGTCTGCGATAAAGTTTACCATTCGATTCCTTATTCATTTCTTCCTTTTTGAACATTTTTTACTGAAAAATGATATCAGTATCATTACTGCAAGTTTATACCATCTATTCTTTAACATGAAAAATATTACAACACTCTATATGCAGAACTAATCTTTCTGTTAACAGATCATCGTGTAGAAAGTTTTACTCACTATCCGTTTTGTAATACCCCATGTCTCATAGATATATTTATTACTCATGGAGTAAAGAACAGAATGATTGACTCCACGGGCAATGAGAACGAAACACAAATCTTCCATTATATAAATTTGAAGGTATACACTTTTCTGTTGCTCGGCCAGATACTCCATTTTATAAACGAATTTCGGAATTTTATTCTCCTGAAATCTAATGGATAATAAATTCTGCTACACAATATCATTTATTATTTATGAATTATACATTGTATGAAAAAAAATTCATACTACAGGTTGATTCAAAATTCAACGTAAAGGTAGAAAACGCAAAAACACTCCTAAATTACATAGGAATGAATGGCCGGAACACTAATGGGATGAGCTAGAAGACGTTGTTCCCAGCGCTGTAATAGTTTTCGGCGTTATTCATTTAAAGTTCCAAAGGCGTATGGAAAACATGTAACAGTTGACGAATGCTGAGTTAGATAACATGCCGGCCTCCTTGATTAGGCAGTACATGCTCCGCCACTGAGAAGTGTACATAACTGGGAATGGTAAGAATTTTGAACAGTTGTTGCGATATGTGCAAGTACTATCCAAGTCTAAATTATCACCAAATAAAAAGTTTTCATCTGTTATTGGCATGTTATTCTTGAATCTTCGTGTATCCTCCAGCTAATCCAGGTTCTGTTTCCAGTCAGGCAACAAAAAGAAGAAAGACGACATCTGAGCCGGCACCCTCTCCTGCAAACTTCCATGCCAATCCAGCGGAAGGATATTTGAACCTCGTCGTCATATTTAACGTCCAGAAGGCCCTCATACAATCATTGCTTACATGAAACAAATTTTCTACTAATATAACAAGATAAGAATGGGAAGATAGAGTATCCAATATCACTTTATCCATTTAAATGCCTTACGTTATCCTAAATGGAAAACCACGTCAAACAATAAACAGGGTGAAAATGTAGGGTGGTCATAATTATTGAACTCATTTCAAAAATTAATAAAAAGAAACCTTATAATGTAGCAACTTCGTTTTTTTAATGAGAGAATTGCTGAAAACGTTTTTTTTTCTCAGTTAGGTAACGCGTTACGGCGCACTAAATCGGCGCAATCCAACGCAAGTGTCAAAATGGCTACAGTGCAGCAGAAGGAATGTCTGGCAAGGCTCTGGTTCCACGAAAGCAAATCAATTGTAACAGTTCAAAAATGTTTTTGCTTAGAGTTTCGAAATTGTCAGTCTCCAAGTAAGACCTTCATCAAGCGTTGGTATGAGAAATTAAAGGGAAAAGAAAATGTGCATCAGTGAGGGTGACTTTCACTCCTTAATTGCTCAAACCAACACTTAGTGGCGTTCTTACTTGGAGAACGACAATTTCGATACTCTAAGCAGCGATGCGCCTTCTGCTGCACTGTAGCCATTTTGACACTTGCGTTGGATTGCACAGATTTACCTATCTGAAAAAAAAATTGAGCTACTCTCTCATTTAAAAAAGTTAAATTACATTTACAATTGTTACATTATATGGGTTTTTTAATTAATTTTTGAAATGGGTCCGATAATTTATGACCACCCTGTATATCATTTACCATATCTATCGAATTAATAAGCAAAAACCAAATAATTTTATGGAAGGTGATATTAAAATTGAGATAACATAATCTATTCTCCTACCTCCGTTTATAAAAATGTGATAACCACGTCGAAATCGATGCAAATTTCTATTTCCCGATATCCAGTATGTTTATTCGCGTAATAGCTACTTGTCTGTGCATTAAATATTCCAACTCAACCATATGCCTGGCGCAGTATTGCCAAATATGACTCTAAAATCAGCAAACCAACCAACCATTCAATATTCCAACCTCAGATATCAACATGAAAAGGCTTATGGGTTAAAATTACCCTTTATTTTCTTTGTCAGGAAATTGAGGAATTTTCTTTATGTATACTTAATACCACATACTGTTTGTGCTTTGTAAAGACTTGATTATAATCGGAAAGAAGATGCATGGGCGTTTTATAACCAGATAAGTCATTTCAAATTTTTCCCCTTATTGCAAGTTTATTATTATTATAATAGAGTTGAGGAGAGAAATTTTGATTTTTAATTACTGAATTTTAATATAAAATGAAACAAGTTAAAAATATTTGTCTCCGTTATTCTGAGAAGAACTTAAAGCTACGTGAAAAAAAATTAATTACTTTGAGATTTGATTTTTGGCAATCATGAAATTAAGGAATATTCATTTTATATAAACTTTATTAACTAGGATTTTTTTATATCTTTTTTGGAGAGAGATTTGCTTGATAAATATTTTTATAATCATTATACATCTATTTTATATAAAATTTAATAAATAGGACTTTTGTATATTTTCGGTCCTTTGAAGAGCTCCGATCTTGCTTGATAAATATTTTGATAATCATTAATGACCCTTTATAATTGCAGTTTTGCCTTTGAGAGTTATTTCCGGATGTTGCTTTTTATATTAATTATAAAATTATACATTTTTGCAAGTTTATTGGAAAAAGGTCAATCGGAAAAATGTCATTTTTCAGCTTCATCTGCTGACTTTAATGAATAAATCTAATTCATCAATATTAAAATACGCTGCTCAAATTCCAAGCAAAACTTTTTCAATTAAAATTTTCATTGTTCTTATTTTTTTTGTAGTAGATAATTAGGAAACATATTCTTGGAAGTCGAAATTTTGGTCCATGAATTCTATTCACTGATAAACATGCGCATTATTTTACCTAATTAAAATATAGGAAGTTGCAACACAGTTTTTTTATTTTTTTTTGTTGTTTCTTATAGTATTTTTGAAATCTCTCTATGTACTGTGGGAAAAATTCTTGAAAAGGCGATAAAATAATATACATTTAAATTAATTTTTCTTAAGTTGTTTATTCTTTGGCAGAAAATAGCAAGAAATATTCTTGGAAGTCGAAATTTTATACATAAAATCTTATCACTACTAAATACATAATCAATTTACCAGATTAAAATCTATCAAGCTTGAGAACTTCTTTGATTTCTTTGTCAAAGCATATTTGAAATATGCCTTCTTACTCTGAGATAATTTCTTGCAACAACGATAAAAAATTAGCTTTAAAATATCATACATTCAACTTTATCAAGTGATTCAAGTGTACATATTTTCAGTCCAAAGCTTAAGCAAGACATTGAATATCAGATAGTATAATAATTATAAGCCTTTCCTTAAATCCATGAATGAAATCCCAACTTATTGTTATACTAGCTGATAAACCAGGCTTTTCTCGGGATGAAAATACTAAGTATGATATTTTTAGTGCAAAACTTCTTATATACACAAAATCCTCTTATCGTCTAAAACGTTTTTTCAATATTAAAATGAGAATACCAGATGAACCAAACGATTTTTAAAAACCGCCGAAAGCTATTTTTAGCCATAAGTTATTAATAAATTTTAAAGAATGAGATAAAATTTAATTAAACATTGCAAGTGTCAACCCGGTGGCAAATAAATAAAATGATTTTAAATATCTAATATTGTCATTCAGCAGGAATGACAACACTGAAAATAAAATAGTTTCTTTTTATAAATGGAAGCATTTTTTCATTAATAAAAAATCAGCTATTTTATTAATCGTGACGAAACCTTCACTAAAACGTCCTTATGCTTTAAAGTATTTGAGAACAAAATTTGAACAAAATCTCTTCTGTATTTTCAATTTCTCAAGTGTACAAAAAAAATTGGGGTTTCAAATTTTATTTATATAGATTGTTTAGCCTTCTGCATGCAGCAGCAGAAGAGCATGAACTGCGCATTCGTAGTGGAAAGATAGTTTTTAGTTAATGAAAAATTAGATGTTTAATTAATTGTGATGAAACATTCCCTTAAACGTCCTTATGCTTTATAGTATTTCTGACAAAATTTGAAGTAATTCTATTCAGTACTTTCGGTTTCTCAAGCTTACAAAACAAATTTGGCGTTTCAATTTAATTTTTATAGATTGTTTAGTCTTCTGCATGTAGCAGAAGAGCATGAACTGCGCATGCGTAGTTTTAAAGACAGTTTTTAATTAATAAAAATTATATACTTAATTAATTGTGACGAAACCTTCACTAAAACTTTCCTTATGCTTCATAGTATTTGCGAGCAAAATTTGAAGAAAATATATTCGGTAGTTTGGATCTCTATAGGATACAAAATAATTCGCATTTCATTTTATTGACATAAATGTATGTAATAATTTAACATTTTTCTAATTTTAAAAACTCTTCTTAACTTTTAATTCATAAAATTATTTCTACTTAATCTCTAGTATACGAATAAATGTCACTGTAACTCGCTGAGATCCGGTTTCAACAGCTCTAAAGCATACGGGGATTTTCCCGTGTCTCAGCAGTATAAAAAGGTTTGACGGCAAAGCTCTTTCCTTTTTGTTAACCATGTAAAACACTTCGAAAGACTTGCTGCCTTCGAGCGCACTCTTCGAACAATGGCGATGGATTCTATTTACCTTAAATATCACCTGAAATGTTAAAAGCATCTTATCTAAACGATGAAAATGACGATTTCTATATAAAAGAGTATTTAATTCAACGACTGTTGCATTACTACGCCTGCCTTTTCATCTAAAATAAAGCCTGCTCTTTCATGTACATATGAAAGAATTACTTTTGAAAGGCTGCATATTATGCACTCAAAGTCATTTATAACCGCATATGTAGATTCAAGAACTTCATCATAAGTGAGTTTCAAATCTTTTCCTAATTGAGAATTACGAGATTTGACTTCCAAACTCTACATAAAATGTACACATATTAGAAGTGACATACAATAAACGCTTTTCTACATTGTCTTGAAAGTTTTGAGTATTTTATATAAAGCAGATAAAAACTATAAAAAGAAAATGAAAAAGATTTCAAACATGCTCTTTTATTAGTGTATTAAAAAGCAGGAAGTATTTTTTCATCAAAAATGTGGATAACAAAACAAAATCGTAAAAGTATGAGGCGCGGAAACAAATGCTCTTACCCAAATTAGAATTTTAATCGCATTTATAATATATTTTAATTTTTAATGACTGTTTCGGAATATTTATACACTTTTATTTAACTTGATTTGTTTAATGTTTGTAATTTTATTATCAATTTTTCACCCTCGTCTTAAAGTGGTAGAAGTTTGAAATATTCAACACTTGTGTGTTCTTAATTACAATGCCTTATTTTAATATTTTTAGAGCTTAAGTATGAGTTAAACGATCCATTTAATTAAATTTTTAATCCATACAAGTGGCGACATCTGGTAATAAATTTAAGATAAAATTGATTTCAATATATCATAACACTTTTAATAACGAATTATAAAACATGGACTATTAAATAAAAAATAAACTAAAAAGTTCTACTTTTTTAATTCACTGATAAATGTAACTCGCCTAGAACTCATGTTCAAGAGCAAGTATGATGGCTACTATTGGTAAGCAACAATAAGTTGTGTAGAGCACCTAGGTATCACCTGTGTTAAAAGCCTGACTTAGCTCATATATATGGGGTTTTGATTGATTTATTGACACCCTCACTGACCCGGACTACTCGGGAAGGTTAAGACCCAACATGGGCCAGTGGGGAAAATAGACGGCCACCGACAGCACGACAAGGTCACGGGTTCTCCAGCCCCTAAGGGCAAGGAGAACACCCCGAGACCAAATACATGATTCGCACAACCCCAACCAATCCGTTGCCTTCTTCAAAATGCCTACACACTATACCTATTAACAAGGGTGGGAATCAATTACAACATTGATGCAGAACATTTTTCCCTTTTTATCAATGTTGATGAATAAAACAAAATAATACAATGCAGCTTAAAAGTCCCATATATAAGAGGTAAATTGTCTTCTTAAAGAACTTTCAGGAGAAACTAGCCCACATATGTGTTTCGGGATGAGGAGAACCAGCAGGACTCCGAAAACCGCTGAAAGTAATTTTCTACTAAAACGTACATCGGTCTACCAGTTTTTGACTGATTAAGACCACAGTCAGAATAGAACGCATGACTCTCTTTCTCTAATTTATATTCCTCACTCTTTCTTTGCTTTTTAATCCAATTTCAAAAGAAAAAGTTTTTATTTGCGTTATGTAGAAGTGTAATTTAAAGCAAGGATTTTTTGTAATCGATAGATTACGTTTAGAGATATGTCAAAAAACATGCAGCCTTCATTTGTCTTTAGGTGGAATAATTTTCAGCTGTTCATGGTTCATTATCCATTTCTTTGAAATGATGGATTTTTAGATGCGTGCAGACGAACTTATCTGGAGAATTTGAAATAACATTCCAAATTGGATATTGCCAATGGAAAAAAATATTTAAAAAATTGAGTTATTACAAATTTTAATATGAAGATGACCACTTGCATAAACAAAAATTATATACACTTTCAGAGACCATTTTTCGAAGGCGACCGAAATTTTTGGTTTCAGTGTGCGATAATTAATAATGAGAAGCGCTCCAATACCTTTTGAATAGACTGCACAAGATCTTACAACGCATCGTACTATTAAATGCAAGAAAAATAAAAGTTATATTTAAGAATATAAATATTTAATGACATTTTAACATAGAAAGCTTTACGAGGTTTATAAATACGGTGAAAACATTTCAAAATATTATAAAATAACTATTAATTGAATTACAAAAAACGTATTAGAAGAAAATTGCCTTCAATTGCTTCTTCACTTTAATATCTCCGGAACAGTGTGACATAATTATATCATTTAGTTAATTATTCTATCATTCTTACACAAACAGAAAGTTTAGCGTCTAAATATATCATCATTATCACGAAAAAATTATTAGTGTTTAATATATAGATGAGAAAAACCCACTCACTCGTTGGAAAAAAAGAACGAAATGTCTAAATCCTCTCAGAAGAATATTTATCTCTTTAAGTTCCTTATATGACGTAATGTTTGAAAAGCAGAATAAGCAAATGCTTTTATTGAATTATTATTTCTAATTAGTTACGTAATACCTAAATTCGAAAAACTACGATTAATTGATCTACATTACATAATTTTGTCAGGTTATGATTGGACAAAAAGAAATTACCACTTTGGATGTAGGAAACGCAAAAACACATTTTTTTTTTTTTCAAATTACCCAACATCAAAATTTTAATTCAAGAATTTGACTTACGTACCAGTTTGGATAAGTTGGACACGTTAATAGATGTCTAGCAGAATGCGTTCACTTTTTTCTTTTATGGTATATATATTACAGTAAATTTGGTAATTAGGTTATTATAAATAATCACCGCGTAATTATATATAATAACACGATTTTTTATGTGATTATTATACATAATGACTTGTTATAATGTATATATACATGTGGGAATTATATATAATAACCGATAACCCACATTTACAGTAACATATACATTGTCTAGAGTGAGCACAGTTACGTTTTTTTGTTGTTGTTGTTTGAGCGTGCATCTAACTCGTATACCGCACACAGCGTCTTAAGAACCTTTGAGCTTCCTTGTGTGGGAAAGTTGTCATATCATAGCATTAACTCGTGCAATTATGCATATTCTTAGGAATTCTGTCACATTAAAATGGCAAATTAATATTTAATGGCTTTGACATTTTACCTTAATGCGAATCAAGATATGTCGAATATAATTTTTATAATAAATTTGCATCGAATCTATAAAATACCTTCAGAGTTTATGAAAATAATTTGATTTATAAATTTACAAAAGAGCTTCAACTCTGCTCACTTTCCTCCCTACCCATAGCGGATTTCACTGAAGTAAATGCTTCAATGAATGTTGCTAATACGAAAGCTCTATGAATGAAGGGGAACGATTTCAGAAATTATTTTCACTCTCGTTAAATTCAGAGCATCACTAACAGTCATGAGGAATAAAATATAAATGTATTCGCAATCATTTTCATAGATTTAACATTAACCTTATATATAGAAATAGCACTTATCAACAATTTCTTGTGCGGTAAGCCTCTTTTTGAAAACATCTGGTCGAAATTTTTTTTTTTAATTTAAAAATTATTTTTGCTGCAAACAAACACTTTCGGAACATACGTATATGAATTATAAGAAGATATATGAAATAATTTTCCATCCTTCATTCCTTATCCTTATCCTTTTATTCTTAGTCTTGTTTTAGTTTTTATTAACAACATTTGCTAAAATATAATGCTTAAATCGCTGGAGAACCATGAGAAAAAAGATTTTTATATTTTATAAATGTTACTCAAATTGGATAAATGAATGTTCAACAGTTTTTCGATATCAACTTTTGACAGATTATCGACATTTAAATATTCCACTACAGAAAAGTCTTAGTGTAAAGCAGGATGAAAGTATAAAATGAATTGGTAAATTTCTATAGGATTCTATGGGATGATTTACTTAGAGAATATCCCTCAAGCAATTACTCAGATATACTAGTTACGCATAATAACTCGTTAGACAAAAATAGATGTTTAATGATACAGAAAAAAATGTCACATTTCATGGATATATGCAAATTTAAATAGGCTGCAGAGATGTGAGAAAAATCCTAGAGGCAATAGAGAAGCATCACTTTTGCAATTTTCTTATATCTCACAAAATATTCATTTCATATTTGTTTTGATGCAAATAGAGAACAGTTTCCTTCCTAGATATATGTTTTCTTTGTTTCGTTAATGTCACAAGAAAGCATTGCAGCAAGCTATTTTTAAGGTCTAGAATTCCTAGTTCTTGAAAATTTCGTGGCCATCACAAAACATTCCTGCACACGACATTCCAGCACAAACAGTCGTGTTCTCGCCGATTTCTTTCAATGTCACGTAATGGGCAGTTAAATTTTTTCAGATGTTTCCATTTATTTCTTAACAATATATTATAATAATAAAAATAGTCAAAAAAATTATTCTTTATTTTTTTTATTCTTTACATTTATAATCTTAAGCCAGCCATTCACGACCGCTCCACTCTATTCAAATGATGTGGAATGATACGCCATTCTATTTTTTAGCCCATCTATTAAACCGGTCATTCATGGCTGCTCCAAGAAACGCGAATCCATCCTCTACGGGTCACTCCGATCCCCTACTGCACCTACTTTTCCTCTCCTCGCTTTCAAAACGCGAATCTTCGCCTGTTTCGATTTCCTGTAGAGCTACAGAGCCTTATTCAACCTCTTTCCGGGTATCAACATCGGTCGCATTTCCGCATTTATGACTTGGCAGTCCAAATGGGGCAGTTGGATAACCATGCTGGTTGGATACCCAAACTCCCAAGCTCACAGCTCCAATTCTTATCGGTGTTTTGCCTGGACGTCCGTTTTCGGCGTGGAGTGGAGTGCTCACTTAGACAAGTCATTCACTACCGCTCCACTCAACGTAAACCTATTCACTACCGGGCACACCGATCTATGCCCCTCGGTCCCCAAACCACGCACCCCAAGTCTTCCCACACACACATACGAACCTACTCCTGCAGGTGTTGATTTATGGATCGGTGGTCCAAAAGCAGTGGTGGATATCAAGAACGGTTGATATCCAACTCCCCACTCAACGCCGCTAGAATTCTAACCAATTTTTCACACTGATAACCTGTTTTGGCGTGGATAGGTCAAATTAACCTGACATGGAGTGGACGTGACTGTACAGCCTTGTAAATTTTAAAACTTATTAGTCTTGTTTGAATAATTGAAAATCTTATACAGTGGATGTCGCTTTTAATGATCAGAGTAATCTTTTTATTTGAAGCATTTAGTCATTCGTTGGATAAACCGTTCTTATGAATAATGCTCATTAAAAGATTAAATATGGTATTAGACTGATTTTCTCAAAGGACAAAGGGCTTGCAGAGTCTCTTGGGCTCATGGTGGTTTCTCTTCTGATGCCTCTTCATCGTCATTGCCCTCTTATTCTGTAGATGTATTTCATTGAAAGCGATCACTACAAGAGAATTGTTGATCCGAAGAACCGGCAGATTTTCTGTGTTTAGATATGGGAAATCCGTTCCACGCCATTTTGGATCAGTACAACCGATTGATCGTTACATTTGTGATCACTACAAGCGGCGACTACTGTATAAGAAGAAATAATGGAGCAACGGTGGCCTGGTAACAGTGTTGAAGCTTGGGAAGTGGGGTGTCGTCTTAGGTGTTTCCATATTCATTCAACTAGTGTTCGAATTGCGAGGTATGTCCCCAATATCACTTGAGTAACTTGAAAGTTAAACATTAATTTTCCAAATTTAAACAAATCTTAGAAAAAATTATATCAAAAAGCATTAAACGTACACTCAATTTAGATTGCATAAAACTATATAGAACATGAATGTTCCAATAACACTGAAAAATAAATCTTAACTAATTTTCTGTTCCTCAATATACATTGAGTGTTTCCTATAGATTTCAGGGTGCTGAAAAAGAATACGTTTGTAAAAATTTTCTATCACCCTCCAATTTTAAGGAATTTCATTTATAAGTTTTGGATTATATAGACTATTGTATAGCAGCATGACTATATTATATTTTTCTTTTACATGTGCTAGATCCACAGGTACACTTGGTTACTTATTTCAGCAATAGAACATATAACAAGAGAGTAGAAACAGAATTTACATCGTTACATTTTATGTATGAGACTTAAATTTATATAAAAAAAAACACCGAGAGTTACTTGGATCAAGATTGCAAGGTTGGAATCTCCTCCAGAAGAATACTAGCATATCCATTTTCCGAAATTGACATAAGAAATATTTGGAGTTTTTTCCACAAAAGCAGATTTATGCTATTGTAATGATATAAGCAGTTTAATGTCTACTTTAAATTGCCAATATAACTCTGAACAATGGCGATTGTTCATCTATGGCTCGAAAACCAGCTTGAAGGCTGTGCTACTCGGTAATGGAAATGCCCTATCATCTGTTCCAATAGCATATTCTTACATAATGAAAGAATCTTATGAAAATAAGAAAATATTGCTTCATGAAATCGACTATTCACATCATAATTGGGACATATATGCAGATTTTAAAGTAATTGCCTTTCTTATTGGTATGCAACTAGGCAATACAAAATACTGCTATTTCCTGTGCGAGCGGGATAGCAGGGCAAAACATCAGCATCAAAAGGAAGTGGCCAGAGCGTAAACGATATATTGAGGTGAAAAAATTGTCCAGAACGTTCAACCAATTGATAAAAAGAAAGTTATTCTCCCACCTTCATATATAAAGTTGGGATTGAGGAAGAATTTCATTAAAGGGGTGGATAAAGAAAGGGTTGGATTTTAATACAAGAACAGTTTCAATTAACGGATTAGAAAAAGCAACTTGGATTGATTTAAAAAATGTTGTGACACATTTTTTAGGAAATAACCGAAATCCTAAATATGAAAAATTAATTAAAGGCATGTTAAAAAGCTACAAAAATTTAGGATGTTCAATGTCACTGAAAATTCATGTTTTGGCCTCTCATTTAAATTTTTCCCCTGAAAGTATGGGAGCTGAAAGCGACGAGCATGGGGAGAGCTTGCAGCAGGATATTTCTGCAATGGAAGACCAATATCAAGGCAGGTGGACGCCTAATACGCTCGGAGATTACTATTGGAAGCGTTTTTAGAGAAGCTACTGATTATCCACAGTTAAGGCATTTTCTGATACATAAAATATGAAATTTGGGAAATTTCTTACAAATATAGTTTCTTTTCACAAAAAATTCTCTTTAATTTTTCTAAAACTTTTTACAATGTAATTTTCGGTGTTTTATATTAGTTTTAAGCTGCATAAGTGTTTATTTAACCCTTTAGTAAGACTAAAATTCCAAATGCCAAAATTTATATGGTATGAAGAAATATTATAAAATTGAGATTTTCAAGATTTTGATTTTTTTTAAAATCTGTGGGTGATGGAATATTTTTAATGTCATATTCTTTTCAGCATTTTCTAAAATAAAAAAATCACCCCTTACTTAATTAGGAACAGAAACCTAGTTTCGCAGTGTAAGCTCTGACAGCTGCAAAGAGATTTTCAGATATAATCATTCCATCATAAATCTTTCAAAAATGGAGATTTAATTATTATTATGTTGTAGCATATCGTGTCATAGGTTCAGATTAAATTTGCAACATGGAAATAAAAAAATTAAATTAAATTAAAAGTGGAAAAACGCAGTTTAAAAACTGTTTGGATTAAGAACAGGATATCTTGAATGTACTTAAAATTCATTGTTAAAATTTCCCTCGATTTGAATAAAAATGCTGGAGGATAGTTCAGAGGGTAAATAAAAGCAGTGGACTGTTAATTAAATAAATTTATTGTAAACAAAAACATGAACGATCAAGGCACAATTTAAATAAATTCTTAAGTAGTAACATTTAAGAGGAGACGATTCTCATTCCCAAGGGGGAATACGACACAAGGGTCCGTTCGCTTAGGCGATCCGAACGAGAATGAACTCCAGTCAACTTCGCCCCTCAAGGTCACGAAAGTGGACAGCTAAAGTTCATGAAACTCTGCACCCTCAAATGGCGCGAAACTCCGCGGCGAATGGAAGGATGCGTAGGATGAGTATTTAAATAAATTTCTTTCGTACAATTCAGTTCAAAGTATTTCAATATAAACAAAGTTTATTCTTAGGAACCATAGCTGCGTCTAAAAAACCTATTATACATAAGAGAGTAATGAATTTTTTACACACGGAAACATATTCTACATTAAAATAAGCTTTTTAAATGAGTCTGTTAAGCAAATGAAAAGCAGATTAATCAATGGCGTTAAAAATCGAAATGATTTCTATAGAAATAACAATTCATTTTTAGCAGGCATCTAAAGAGTCTAAAACATTTTTATCCCATTCACGAATTTTCCTCTCAGTTCGAGACAAAAATTCCACTTTTAAATTAATTTTTAAATAATTAATGATAAATTGTACAAATAAATTATTACAGGACTGATTGTTCCACTAGAAAAGTTGAATCTGTTTTTCTCTCCCAATTCGAACTCGATAGAAAAGAATAGTTTTCTTGTTCTAGTAACAGAGTTTTTTTTAATTTATATAGCTCCTTTTTATTTACAATGAGCTTTTTGAGATTTTATAGTGAATTTAAAATTATCAGCAAGACGAGAATTTCTATCTGAAAATTAAATAGGCTAAAATTAAATCACTCAATGTTTTGTTGAAAATAAATATGTATGAGTGTGTAAAGAAATTTTCAATGCTTTCGATGTGAAGGGAGGCAGCGGTGGCCTAGCAGTAATGTTTCGACTTCGGAGCCGAAGGATTCCAGCTTCGAAACCTGATTCCACTGAAGATCCGCCGCGTACTTTAAATCTGATATTGTGGGCCAAACGTCCTTCCGCTTTTGAGGCGTGCGGAAGTTTGGAGTCGGGGATGCTAACTCATGCGTCGCCCTCGTCATTTGACCGTGGTTCAAAATTACGAACTCCGTCCCAAAACAACCCTCACGTTGCTTCAAAACGGGGTATTAATATAACTAAGCTTTCAATGTAAAGGAATGCTTTCAATGCAAGAACAATGGGTTTAAAAATCAAAAGAATACAAAATATAAAAAGTAAATATATCATTAAAAAGTTGTTTTGCATTCGCTGGGAGAAGGGGCTACTTCTTTTCTGTTACGTCACCTTTTCATTCTGATAAAAGATTCTACGTAAGTTAAGGACAGTTAGTTAACTGCAAAGATTTTTCGCCGGAAGTTCAAACTTTCAGAGTTTAATATGATGCTCTTTTACAGAAAGAGCAAATCTTAGAGAAGAAACCATTTATCCCCAAAACGTATATATAAGAAAGCATAGTCAGAAGCCTAATAACTTCCTTCCGTTTCTAAAAGTTAAAAGATTAGATGAGACTCATTCTAGATTTCCTTAGCCTTCGATCTATGCGTCTAGAAGCCCTGTTCCCGTGATGGAGTGGCATCAAAAGAGTTTAGCCAAGTAGTTAACCTTGTCAATCAAAAAGTTTTCGCTTTTCTTTCTGCCTGTGCAATACAACCAGAAAGGATTGAAGCTACTGACAGAGCGTGATTGATTTATGAATCAAATGGTGTCGAAGAAATCATGAAAGATTGTCATTCGGCCTGATTGATTTCACTGCACTTTCACATTTTGATTATGGACCACTGAAAAAAATTGTGTACAATTTGTATCTGGTGCTTAAACTTCCTAGACTAGCCATTTTCTATCTTCTCTTTTGGTTAAGAGGTAATTCCTACTACTTTTTACTCGTTTTGGCACACTTCCTAGTTTTCTTCTTTATGAGACAGGAGAA